>JAUZND010006419.1:0-10772 GCA_034780555.1 Coelogynopora nodosa | reverse complement strand
CAGGAGTTAAATTTAAAGTTTACAGGAGTTAAAGTTTAAGTTTACAGTATTTAAAATTGTAGTTTAACTGTAGTTTACAGGAGTTAAATTTAAAGTTTACAGGAGTTAAAGTTTAAGTTTACAGTATTTAAAATTGTAGTTTAACTGTAGTTTACAGGAGTTAAATTTAAAGTTTACAGGAGTTAAAGTTTAAGTTTACAGTATTTAAAATTGTAGTTTAACTGTAGTTTATAGGAGTTAAATTTAAAGTTTACTGGAGTTAAAATTATACCCCCTCCAAAAAACATACTGCCATTTACCAATTTAGGAGAAATTTGGTACACCTATACCTTGTCTTCAACAAACAGAAAATTATACAATTTTTTATAAAGAATATCTTTTCATTATCAATTTTTTTTTATGATGATCGCGTCCGAATGTACAATTTTTTTTAATATGAAAAATCAATTAATCAACTTTACTGCATATTTGAACATGTTTTTGTGAATCAAACAATGAATAATGAATAATGTTTATTTTATATTTATGTTATTGTTCATAGTCTTAGACCATTTTATGATGTCATATGTAGGGGCCTGCACGTAGAATTCCTAAACAGGAAAAATTAAATTTTTATTAAAATAATTATGAACTATTAGATATCTGTAAGTTTTAGAATGAGTTGAGTAGCAGAAAATGCTATTTTTGAATACAAGTTGATCTGGCCAGACCACATTATTCTCCATCGGCTAGCTGTTTCGGGGGAGGGGGGAAGGGGGGGTCGGGCTCTTCAAAGACTACGAAGTGTTAATGTGCATTTCTTCCATATGTTTCGAAGAACTTGGAAATAATGATGTTCTGATCTTAGAAGATATATATATATTTTTTTAATATTGGCCCAAGATTCTGTACAGATCTTGAAAATGTGTTGTCTAAATCTTAGAAGGATATTAAAAACATCTGTTATATTATTATTTAAACTTTGTTTCTGTGATATAGACAATGCATTTACAAAATTATTACACATATTAATATGAGTATAATATATTGTTAGAAGCAATTTAATATTAAGTAGTATGTGTTAGTAATATAACAAAGTTAGATCTATTTTTACAATTGTGTTAATTACTAATTCGAACGATTAGATTTCTATATTTGCTGCTTCGAACTGTCACGGATCATATTAAAAAATAAAGTTTATAAAAGAGTTCATATTCTTTACAGTTGACTATTTTAATGGCAGATAACTGTTTCTTGGCGTCAAATATAATTTTCCTTTACAAATTACATTTTTATAAATTCTCAGCCTCAAAGCTAAGATCAAAGGTTAAGATTTGTTTGATTTTACATGTTTTTTAATTTCTTAGAAATATCTGCGATTTCTTTGGCAGTCACGCAAATTTATTTACCAAGAGCAGACAAGTTCCTCCCAACCAAGTCATGCATTTCTTTTTAGGATTAAAGAACTTGTGAAGCAATCTATAAGTTTAACTCATCATAATGGGTTTTACTGTTATATGTTTAGACCCACGAAGGAGTTCAAATTATTCATTATTATGGTTCAAAAAGTAGTAACATCTGAGCGCTCATACCATTTTTTTAAATGCATATTTTTAATTGATTTTTGTAATGTTTGTTATCAATAAAATAAAGACTTTTAAAAAAAATTAAATAATATTTATAAACCCTCACCAATTGATCAAAATAAAACTACTTGGAATTTATAGGAGTTTATTGGCATTTGTTGAGTCCCTTTCATTCATTGATAATTCTAAATTTCGTTTCAGAATCTAAATTTAGAATCGGAATCTAAATTGCAATATCAAAATCAAATCGCTCGATATAGTATAGATCAGATGATAAATACCATATATTTCAATAAAAAACGATTACGTTGTTGACTTTATTTATTCAACGAATGTCTGAGGTATTATTGCATTATCAAACTGAATAATAAATTCACAATTGAATTTTGTGATAAATATGTATTCCCAAAAGCGGTATCTTACTTTCTACATATTATGTCTGCAAGTACTAATTTAATATTTCTACATTTTAGATGCATATCTGATTTAGAAAATACACATCGTGCAGTGTACATAATTACGATATGCCTGTTTGTCTTTGCGTATATTGTATATATTAATTTTTCATAACCATTATACACTGAATAAAGCGGCCATGTATTGTTTTTCTCAAAATATAATGTCATTTTAAGTGGCTTATATATATATATAATTGAACCGCTCGACACAAATTACACACTCTTGGCAGTTGTACTTCTAAACAATATTTAGATACCGAAAATTCGAAGTGACCAGTGCGGTGTAACCTTATAAAGTAGGGAGGGAGGGGGGGGGGGGGGGTGACCGATGGTTGTGTTTTCCGCGCTTCAAGAGCCCTCCAGGTCAGTTCAGGTGAAACTCCTTGAACCAGGAAAAAACGTTGGATAACAACAACAATAGCCTGCAATTAATGAATTAATGTAATAGGTCAGGAGAAGATAGATTACTGTCCATAGCGCTCTGAATTATATATTGTTGTTGGGGTCTGTTGCTGCCAATTTTAGATCATATATCTCAACATGTTGTTGATAACGGCGCAGTGGTTGAGGTCTTTTATTTATTTGCGATGACAATAAATTATACTTTTTTGTGACGAACTCAATTAGCTATATAGTTGTCAGAGATTATATCGTAGCATGGATTATTGAAATTTCTTTTTAACTTATTGTTGTCGGTAGTTTTTTGTTGTTGCTGTTGTTGCTGTCGTTGTATAATTACCGTCAAAACAATAACTAAGGTAAGATATAAAAATATATATTTTGAACAATGTTTCGGCCATATATAATGCTTTGCCAAGTAACATATTATTTATAAAGAAACTTTGCATCATCATGTTTGCTCGATTGATTTGGTTTGATTAAAAATATCTCTTCTATCCTACATTATTAAATTAATTAAATTAAATAGATTCAATTATTATTTATAACACGTATGTATTAGTCCACGAACTATAAATGTAAAAATCATAATCATTTAATTACCTTTATATAAAGGAATGAATAATTTCTTAGAATGTATGAAATAAATATAAATATAAACGATGTTATTTCTTACGAATAAATACAAATTATATAATCGATGTTCTGTAAATAATTGACTATTAATATTGTATACGTCATAGGGCCTATATATACAGTCTGTGAACATTTGGCTATATATAGGGAGAATAGGGGGTATCCTTTCTCCCTTTTCTAGTTCAGTGCTTCTAAGCCATGTGAAGTGCCTAAACCATCCTCCAATGTATAGCTTCAATAGGTGTGTATCGCTTGGACGTATAATTTTTTCCGTAATTATAGAAAGAGGCGACTATATATAGGCGCTTTATATTGGCCCCTCCCTGGAAAATTATCGCGCAAAATATGGTCCATCTATATATATATAGGGTGTCCTAAGTAATCATGTAATTAAATAAATCTATGTGAAATATTCGCAGCTCAAAACTGGTTAGAGCTCCACGTATAGAGGTACTCAATTAATGAAAGAAGTCCGTCATATTATAATATCTGCAAGCTGTAATTCATCGTTATATATAACATTTTAAAGAAAAAAATTAACAACCCCTCAATATTATTTTTTTTGATTTTCCCATGATTTTTTTTGGTGGGGGTTTCAGTTATTTTTAATTTTACATTTTTCGATATTTTTTTAGATTAGCCTATATTATATAGATATTCATATTATGTTAGAGTTTATTTGAAGGCTATAAAAATATCCTAGATTTATTTTGAGTTTTATTGTTTTTCATATTTTAAGGATTCTTTTTCGATTTTTGTTTTAAATATTTATTATAGCATTTCCGGGTTACTTTAGTTTTTTTAAATTTTTTTAAAGTGTTATCATAAATTTAATTTTTTTTCAGTTTTTATTAATCCGTGATTTATTTAAATTTAACTTCTAATAAATGTTTATTATAAATAAGCCTCAAAGATAACTGCTCTGTTTTTAATCAATCTGTCGAATTAAATCTTGAAGCGGAACAACAACGTTTTACTATCGAAAGTGAAACTGTTTATTTACATAACAATAGCTTAGTAAAACACCTAATAATTAGTAAAAAACATAATATATAAAAATAACTTTAAAATGTATCAGTTATATAATGGCATACTTTTTTGCATATATATATAAATTAAATATAGGTCTATATATATTTTACGATTGAAATATCCGTTCCCATGCACCATATATTTTCTACATCATTATATATTACCTATGCAATTATGTAGAACTCCATATATATTTAATACAATATTACATTTATACGACGCGTCGATTCGTAAAATAGAATATATTTTCAACTGTTATTATTGTATTACATCGTACATATGTGATTACCTATTTAACTCTCTCTCTTATAGCATAAGACGACACGGATCTTTAGCAATATCCAGGGTCAGTTATTTAGCTAAACAATTAGTAAACACACCCAAACAGCTCTTACAATATAACATACTATAAAGCAGCTTTTGGGTCTTAATCTACAATATTTTCGTATCTATATAATATGACAATAGTTATTATATTAGGCGTAAAATTGAATTAAACAAACCGAGCGACCCACTCAGGCTGCAATTTTGCGATCTTTACATCCGCTGATAAAAGGAAGACTTTATAAACTTGACCACGACCATTTGTCAGCAGCGAAATGCTGCTGCTGTTATACAACACATAAAGTTATATAGGTCTAGTGCTCTCTCTTGTTATTATACCTTGCATAAGTCAGCGATGCCATGGACTGCCTGACTGCCTGTTCTATAATGATGAACATGTTGTGTTGTAATGGATTTATACTTTGTTGTACACAGTGGCCAGGTTTGGCACTTCCTTTTAAATTAGAGTAAAATTGATAGAGAAAATGGGGTTATATACAAATGATATGCAACGCCAACCTCCTCAGAAAACTATATAGCTGTCATACCGCGAGGCTAGATTCGTTTTTAATTTGCGTCGGTGTTTCTTCGGCCGGACCAACTTTGGTAAGATTTGGTTGTGCATGTATTTTTTTTAAACTGTAAAAGCTAAAAAATCGGTTTTACTTTTTAAGTATATACTATTATAAATTATCAAGTAGGCCTTTGACAATTTAAGTTCGTGTATACAATGTGTATATATATATGGATATATTTACATAGAATAAAAAATAAACTTGTTATTTAAAATAATATTTTGCGGAAATTTTGTAATTTATTTGTTTATAACAAACCAATTGGCTCTTGTTAGGCCTTCAGTTTGATTCAGTAATTTTTTAGGTATATTAATTTATTAATCATTTAATATTAATAATATATATCTATATATACTAATTAACTAATTTCCCACATACTCTACATATAATGCAGTTCAGTTGACAATGCAGGGTAATCAATCATGAAAAACCTGGAAAAGCATTTGATTCATAATTAGATAAACGTTTAATTTATATATATTAAACTTTAAATATATATTTTTATTAAAGTTAATTATTTTTTTATTTTTGTATATGCTCATATGCTCTTACAATGTAGCATAATTTCAACTTTTTTAATTTATTCAATTTTTCTTCACATCAGCATGCATTACGTGTATATTGCATATATACAATATATATATATATAGATAGATATATATCAGTACAAAATGGGGGAGCTGCTGTGAGGATGCACCTGTCGTTTGTGCAATAATTCGACAAAGCGATACATCATTCTTGCACATCAAACAGCGTCACAGGCCACCCCCATTTTCCCCCACCCCCTTCTTCTTCTTCTCCTCGATTTGGTGACGCAATCTTCATTTCTACCTTTCCACCCGCCTGGGTCCTTGTTCTCTCCCAGGGCGGCACGTGGATAGAGTATAATACCAGAGATGGCGAGAGAGAGAGAGAGAGAGAGAGAGAGATGAAATTAAAAAAGGTAAAAACTATATATATACTAACTAAGTACACCGTTATAATCATCCAAGCGATGACCCCATGATGCAACTGGTTTTGCCTCTCACTCTCTCTCTCTCTCACACTCATTCTCATGGGTTTACCCGCCCCCCCCCCCTCCCAAAGCTATCCCCTCCTGTCCGTCTTTCTACTTCTGCTTTTTCGTTCTTCTTCTTCTGGAATTAGGCAAAATAGTGTTCTGTGTTTTAGAAATAGAGTGGTCATCATCCCTTGATCATAAAGGCAACCGCGCTATATATACATACAGTATATACACACAATATATTCGATCGAAAACAAAGACAAAAACTGACCAAAACCCACACGCGCAAAGTCTGCAGACTTTGATGTCTTTCTTTTGTTTTCAGTGTTCTCTCACTCTCTCCCTCGCCTTTCTCCTTGCAGATTATGTTCTTCTATATACATAGTAGATATTGTTTTATTTCGGACATTTATGCAGCCCCTTCCTGACTGGACAACGAGGCTGGATTGGATTACCTACTATACTATACTGCAGTGTGAAGTCCAGGCAAAAACAATACAAGAATATTGATTGATTCACCCACTCGTCTGAACCTTATCCGGTAAGAATCTGCCATTGTTTTTCTTTATTGATCAAATGTTGTGAAGTAATAAATCGATCCTCTATTTTCTGTATATATATCATCTCTAATTATCGATTGAACTTCTATATTTTAATGTGAGTTATCAATCGTATAATTTTTAATTTTTTTTATTAAAAGGCAATGTTTTGTACTTTTTTTTACTGAGTCTATTTTTGGAATATTATAGAAATCAAATAATATATAAGCAAAATTAAAATCAATTAAAAGAAAATACGTAAATTAGTTGAGCAACATCTTGAACAGATGGGTTAAGAAAGTTTCAAATATAGTAATATTTTACCTGTAAAATGCGTAGTTTTATTTTGTGTGCAATATATGTTCAACTGACGAATTAAATAACTTTTGCATAAGAACATAAAAATATATAATTTAAAAAATATCAAATAGTGAACTTTCATGCCTAAGGCTATTATAGCATAAACCCAGGGATTTTTAAAAGGGGAGGAACGTTAGAAATTGGGGTGGTCATGGTGCATAGCATTACTATATATACGGAGACGTAGGCCATAGGGGAGAATAGTGTTTCCATGCTCCCACCTGCCTTTACTAGATAAATCATTTTAAATTATATAATTATCTATATTTATTACGCGATAAAAAGTAAGTACCATTTAAGAGTACATTATTATTATGATAGTCATGTAAACATAATTATGTTATAAAATACAGAATCAGAAGTGTGCATGTAACAAATAATCAATTTAGTGGATATATATAGTCGATATATACTCGATGTATATTCGATGTATATTCGATATATATTCTAAATATTCATTAAAACATTGATATATGTAGAACGCACGTTATGCGCAAATAATATTTTCATGTTTACCTATATAACTGATCAGAGGGGTGTCATATTAAAATAATCTGATTTGTAAAGAAACGCATTTCATAAATCGATATAATTAACGACAAAATGCAACACATACAACATCATGCAGCAAAATGAATCATGATCATGATTATTATGGAGAACAAAGTAATAATTTCTGCATAATCCAACATTATTAATCATAACTTGTCAACTATTTCACTAATTTAATTAATAAATTAGTTTACATTATAATTCGAGCACTAAATGAACGCTAAAAAACAATACAATCACATACAAAGTGCATTTTAGAATTTATGATCTTACAAAATCAATCAAATCAATTTTATCATAAATCAATATTATCAATGATTAACGATAAAACACAAACAAAAAATGTTTATCAAATACAGTAATGATACAATTAATTAATTTAATTATAACGTACATACATACATAAGTGCACAACATTTAGTTACCTGCAATGTATTAAGATTTATATATATATAGTAAAGGGTTTAAGAGCTCATATATAATACAGGACCGGCGGAAGGATGTAAAAAGGGGGGCTGAAATTTCCAATTTGCCGCCACCCCCCCCCCCCCCCTCCTCCCCCACCACAATTATTTGCATCCCTGTCCTCACAGTTTTTTGGCGCCTCTAATGAAAATGCCAAAAAACACCTTAAAAAAGGCCCCTCTCCTGAAAGGCCCCCCTGCCCCCCGATTCTGCAGGCCCTGTATAATAATTATGCAGCAAATATATTTATATAGTGATTACTTATGTATGTCATGAATATATGTAATAAGATTGATGTAGCAATTGTGAGCAAGAAGTTTCTATAATAATTTATAATAAATTATGTATTTTTTCGGAGTTAGAAACGTTCAATTCATATCTGTTTACATTTATTAACCTCCTGAACCCGTATTTCTCGGCTTTCATCGAGGCGCAAATTAACGTGTATTATTTTTTTTTATTGGAATATCTTTACAAAATGTTCAAGAAAAATATAATATCTTAGTTATGCTGCAACATTTCCAATCTTAATTGGCCTGTTTTTAAAAAAAAAATATATATATATACTGTTTTATTATATATCTATGACTGTAATTATAATGAAAAGGTTTAGGTATATTACATACAAAAGGGAATAGGCTACAATTTGGTCGAATAGTCGATTTGTGCGCTGGTGATTAGTGGTGAATCCCAGCAGTAACAAGTAGGATATTTCTCCCCCTCATATTTATATGTCCACTCAAAGAAAGAAGCTGCATTCGTCAAATAATTCTAAAGTTACTTGCAGCATTGTGCAATATTCAAATTGCCGAAATAAAAACTAATGCAAAAAACAAGTTTAAATAACTCCCCTGGGCCAGGAACTTTTACAGAAACGTCTACCAAATCAACACTGTTATACAAAATTTAAGTTGATGTCCGAAATTATTTTTAATTTCAACTTGGCACACATTTTCACCACCAAAAACGAAAACAATGGGTATAGTGAGTGATCCGCTTATAATTTGATATCCATTAAAATAAGACCGATTACACGGCACCGCGACACACACACACACACATATTATAACGATTACGTCAATCGATCGCACAGGTCCCTTTGTTCTTCACCAAATTGGAGTCAGTCTTATACTATGTGTATTGAATAGTTACCATGCCATTGCAGACTGACCGCTGACATCGATTGCATCATAAGTTTTGTGGAATCTTCCTCAGGTCCCTTAACCCCCCCTTTCCTATTTTTTTTGTAAACATCAAGACTGGATCCTCTCTAGAGAGAAGCCCTGCGATCTTTCCAATATACACGGCTATTATACTGTAATAATACGAAGCGATCCGTTTTTGGCACGGATTGTTGCTCTTGGAGTTCTGTATCGTATCAGGGGCGGACAGTCGTGGAAATTTGATCCCACAGATTGCCCCATTTGAAATGCATTGTATTATATTATATTCTTAAGTGTTTTGTTTGTCAAATGTCCGTTGGAAAAGACAATCTGATTCTATTCTATATATCTATATATTCTATTTTCGCGATAATTGAACAAACTGTCTGAAAAACTATATTTTAACATTAGCCTAGATATATATACAATAATGGGGAAGAGGTTCCTTCCTTATAACTGATAAGGGTTTTAGGGTTTTGTTTGCGCCTTCTAGTTTTATTAAAAGAAATTTAAAGGAATCTTTTTTTTAAAATGAAGTTTATAAAGTTTTTAGAAACGGTACACATGGTTTGCGCACATGCCGAACTGAACCAGTGCATCGGAGAAGGTTAGAATCATTCTCCCATCGGATTTTCCCGCTCCTAAGCTTGCAGCTGTGGAAGTCGGAAGCTAGCAACCATGATACACACTCATTTGCAGGCTGTCCAGTGTTCACTGGTTAAGCTATATATTTAAAAAAACGTATCGCATAAATATTAAAAATATAAGAGGAGAGGAAATGTACTTATTTCCTTTTGACAGACTGTTACTCAAAAAAGCGTAACCGATATATAAATAAATGCTTACTTCAAAGTGTTAATTATTTTTTATATAATTTCTAAAAGAAAATAAATGTGAAAACAGAAAGACGTCCTTATTCAAACTGTATTCTGAAAAAATTAAAAATTTAAACATGATTAAAATAATTATTAAAATTTTTTGCTCATTAGGTTTTTTCGACTTACTATACTTTTTTTTAAAGATTTGTATATTTTCTAGCCTTATTTAAACCTGAATATTTAGAAACGTTTGTGGGTCAGAAATGATTACATCTCTCTGGACTCTGGGTTATTTGATAGAATATATGTTTTATAGTTGTATAATTTAAAAATTTTAAAAATTAATATTAATCGCTCTGTTTTCCTTCTAATTATGGGAAATATTAAAAAATAAATCCTTTAAAAAATGTATCTATATTTTTAAAACATTTTTGTTATTTATATAGGAATGTGGACAGCCTTGGAATTTTAGTACACAAATACACATATATGATTCAAAAAAATTCCCGTGAGAATTTCATGTTGTATTATTTTATAGGCACGCAAAATAATATACATTAATGTACGCAACATTAATACAAATTGGTCAGCAATATCTTTATTTTTGGTACGCAAGTGTGTGTCTACGTATGACCGGCTATGTGCCCCTAATTTTTTATTTTTATAATTATGAATTAGGTATAAAATATACAGTACATGAATATATTTGGTAAATATTATAAAGTATATTTATCAACAAAAATATACTCTCTACTCTCCTCTCTACTCTCTCCTTTCTTTCTCCTCTCTCCTCTCCTCTCTCCTCTCTCCTTTCCTCTCTCCTCTCCTCTCTCCTCTCCTCTCTCCTCTCCTCTCCTCTCTCATCTCCTCTCTCCTCTCCTCT
>JAUZND010006418.1:0-10772 GCA_034780555.1 Coelogynopora nodosa | reverse complement strand
AAAAAACACCTTCAGAAGCTAGGGGCCCTCCCATAACGTAGAGGGCCCTCTGAAAATTTCAGGGGGGTACGTACCCCCTGTACCCCCTCTCTGGGTACGCCATTGACACGTATAACAATAATATAATTTGAACATGGTTGGATCGTATATATTAATTAATTATTTGTATTGTCTTCAAACATTTACTATATTATTTAAAATAAATTAAAATGTCACATAATATATTTTCATAAAAGGTATTAAAATTATTTTAATATATATATATTTAAGATAAATCCCAAATCTCTCTAAAACTAAATGAAACCTTCTTTTTACTGTAAAATAGAATGAATTTGTTGTAAGGTAATGTATGAAATAACTTTTATAATATTTAAAATACAATTATTTGTTTTTAATTATTACAGTGAAATCCCACAAAAAATGGCAAAACTGAAAGTAATCATTTTATGATTAAAACTGTTTCGATCGATTGTGTTTGAAATTCTATTTAAGTACATTTAGAGCTTTTATTAATATCGAATTAAACAACCACAATTTGATTTCTAAAATTGTAAATAAAAGAGAAAACTGACCCAATTATTTTTTAAAGGTTTAAATCGCTATTTTGTCTTATAAAAATTGATTTTCTAAAAGATAATTATTGAAATTGTTTTAATAGTGTAATTATAGAGGTTGTGAGAGAAGAAGCAAAATCTTTCAATCACGAATTTTACTTGTAATTATGGATTTTGATCCAAACATAAAACAAGGTAAAACAGTAAAATAAAAAAAACTGTTTTTTATTTGTAAAAATAAAACAGTTGTCCCATAATTTTAATTCCATTTAAGAACTCACAATATTTAACACATGCATTATTTTAAAAATAAACAACATATTATTCGGTCGCATTTTATTTAAAAAATAATTCTGTCAAATGACTACATCTTCTGAAAAACATTATAAAAAAATGAAGCACTTTAAATAATAAAAATGTCATTTTAATTTTATTCTCCATGACTGATGTGAAAGAAATGTGGGCAAATTTGACACATAGAGGCGACCTTCACATACATATATTTATATATGAGGTAGGGATGAAACAAAAATATACATATAAATTAATGTACTAAGAAGAAATGTTTAATTAATTTTATTTAAAATAGAACACTTTAATTAATTAATTTTTTAATATAGATTACCGTTTAAATGAATTAAATATATGTATAAAAATAAGTATTCTGCGTTGATATTATGGGCAATAAATACGTTTATTTGTAAATAATTAATAAGTGTTAAAATGTAAAGTATTATATTTTCCGTTATTTCGAATTCACTATATTGTTTCTTTTTCAAATAAGCAAATAGAATTTAGCAAAACAAAAACAAAAAATATTTATTCACTTATACTTTTTTTTGTTTATAGAAAAATTGTATATTTTCATAGTATTTGTCATTATTTGTCTTTTTAAGTCGTATATATATATTTATAATATAATGTTCTCAATAATTAACAAAAAATAAAATAAAGTTCCATCTTAATAACTCTAACCGTAACTTTATAATCTAATCAAACGAATTTAATTAATTAACTATGCTTATTAATGTAGTCTTGTAAGATGGATATATTCAAGTTTAATATCCAATTTTTAAAATTATTTAAATATATATAAATTCAAATTTTTGCGGTAATAAGATGTGCGTTTGTTATTTAACTATTATATATTTAAAGTAGAAATTTAAACTAATTTGTTTCTAGTAAAGTATCTCTTCTCCACATAATCGTCTTGAAAAAATAAAAGTAGCACGTTCATTTACTAATATCAATTTAAATAAAATGAATAACACCATAAACAGTGCAATTTTAATACACCTTGATCTTTATTCTAAGAAAATCCTAGGAAATTTGTATTTATTTAAAAACATTATTTCTATTTTGCTTACTTTATAAAGAATATTGTTCTTTTGTCAGCCGCCCATTTAACATTTATATTAAAATATGTACTGATAAATCATTAAACAAATAATAGGTACGTATTATTTCTGGATTGTATTATAATCTATTACAGTTCTATTAGATACTATTAATATTATAAAGCAAATACATTTTCAAAACATATGCTTTGTAATTTATTGGACAAGGTCACTCACACTTATCAAATGTTCTCCAAATGGTGTCGATATGTCGAGAAATAAGTAGCACACATCTCCCAAAGTCACTGGTAGATCTTTGAGACACACATTATTGTACATATCTAAGAAGATAATATGTTACAATTGTGTAACTGATGCAATTTTTGGGTGGAATATTTATTGCTTTATGATTAAGTCCTTCATTGTTTACTATTTTTTAAATTGTCGTGAATACATCAATGTTGCAAAATGTTTTGTAAATAAGTAAAACTGATATATTTTATATGTATCATTAATTTAAATTAGTCTTGTACTTTTAAAAGAATTACATAATCAGTTTAAATGTTTATGTTTTTGCATGGCGCATGACATTTCTACATTTTTACGAAGATATTGATGATAACTTTAAATAGTAACACAACTTATGCTACAAATGTACTTTAATTGTAGTTGTATACGTTAATAATACAATAAATATAAATCTTATTAATGTACATTGTATAACAACAAAAGGAGCTATTTATCAATTAGCATATAAATTAATTGGTTGCAAGTAATTTGATAATTAGATCAATTAATAATGTTTACCTTTGAATGATTTCCCCATGAGCTAGCTGCTACTTTACATATATATTTTTAAGTAATATTTGTTTGTATTATATATATACTGTATATATATATTACTAAAGTTTAATTTATTAATTTTTCCAATTTCATTAAAAAATAATTTTACAACACACTAAAATTGTTATGGTACCTATCGTGCAGCCCACTCATATATATATATATTATCATTAAATGAAATTATTATATTATATTATTATATATTATAACTAGTTTAATGAAGTTCTATTTGTGAGGTCTGATTTCTCCAAAAACTTTATCCAGATTTTCTTGTATTCATATGTATTGGATCTCTTTAATTAGTAGTACTTATATGAGTTTAATTTTTTTCATTTATATCAGCTGAAACTAAATATTACAAAATAAATTTTCTTCGAATTTTTTTTAACGAGTAGTCCACTATATATTTCGTCGAATAGGCCTATATTTTTTAACATAATGTATCCAATCCAATTTGAATTTCAATTTATGGACTGGAGACCTTATGATAATATATTTTAGGGGTATTGTGGTATTTTTGTGATATATTTAACTTGGTACATTTACTGTACCACATTAATTCCAATAAAATCAAGCATAATCAGGTAAATTGCACATCAAGTACATATTTTTGAAGAGATCCAAAATGATCGAAAGCGCTATAATATTTGGAGATGTCAAATTATGCATTAAAAATATAATTTTATTATACTAATAATATTACACCTGATTTTTGCTTATATATATAATGTTTTAATTGATAAATTTCAATATTATTATTATTAAATTTATAATACGCATGAATAAATATGTGCACTATAATATAACGTGGTCCTAATTATAATCACGCCCAAATGAAAAGATAGTTGAAACTTACAGACAAATAAATTAATATAACATTAACATGTTTAGTTTAAATCAAATTTGAAACAACACATATTAAAAATCCATCTAAATGGTAAATCGATATATGCAAGACTTTCTAAATGTATTTACATAATAAAGTTGTTAGCGATAAAACCGTTATCACCACACAATCCTGTACTCGCTAAATTATTTCAAAAGTACAGTATACTTGTGAATTTGTCGCCTATAGGCTAAAAGTGCATTTTCTGTAAATAGATAACATATGGTAGATATCACGGATGTCTAACGCTTTGAAAATAATATAGCTTAAAAGTTGAACTTAAGAAACATTTTAACTATATTATTATGATGCTATCAGACCTATATCAGTGAAATTATAGTGATCTATATTAAAACGCAAAATAGTTTAGTCTTGTGTGAGAGTTGTAAAATAAACAAATTAAAATAATACATGTGTAAAAATAAAGGATGATTTCGTTCTATATCAACATAATAGAATTATACAAAAATTATACGTAAACATTTTTAAACACAATTTCAAATACAGTATATTTGTAATTGTATGTCACATTTTTTATGTACCTATAATTAATAATTAAACAATTAATTAGGACATATTAGGATATATTTAAGTTGTAATGTCCAGTAAGAGTAAACATATTTAAAAAAAAAAAATATTGCACTAAATATTGTGTACACAAATTATAATTGTACATATGATATAAACAGATTGTTGTACAGTTGTTAACCCTTCGTATGTACGCCAATTTTTTTGCAAAAAAATTAAGTTTTTGATTGATCTATATAACCTATGACCCTGATTTTTTTTGCTCAGTGGCTTAAATATATAAATATAAATAAAAAATAATTTCGCATATTTTTACATACGAGAAAAAATGGCGTTATTATTGATCTATTTTATACCCCCCTGGCATACTTGCCGATGAAATTTGGAGCTAAAACGCACAGTTAATACGCTGTGTTATAAATGATAATAACAGGACATATTGTTCAATGAAATAGATGGGGTTAGTGCTATTTTTCCCCAAATTATTTTCATAAAGATCCAAAAATTGAATTGTGCGATATAAATATGTCAGAAATTTGCCGATTATATTTGATTGTAAAGCATGTCTAGCGCTTTCTTGTAATTATCTGCTAGTCTTTTGTTCTAGATATTTGGGAGCCCTTGTTAAGGAAACGTCACCGAAATACTATATTATATCAAGAACATATTTAGTTTTTGCAATATTATATACAATATATGTTTATTTGAAAATATGAACATATTTATGGCATATTATATTTTTAATATTTTAAAATATCTAATACATTATATCAATACTTATTATTAATATATTATTAATTAATTATATATATATAAATATATAAATTGATGATTAATATATTTAAAATATTACATACATGTTATAATAATAAAATATAGGTACTAGTATACATCTATACGTGATATCACCTATCACTAACTAAAATGTATATATAATATAAATAAATATACACACATATACGTATATATATATTTACTGAATGTGTGTATAATTTTTTATTATTACAGCATTTGAAGATAAATAACATGTTACAGTATCGCAAGAATCGGGGCTCCTGGCTCCCTGGCTCTAGAGGGGTAGAAGTCACACTTCTACACTACTGATGAGCTTATTGATTTGTTTATGTTTTGTGAATTATTGTTAAAATAATAGTTCATTCGATCGATAAGTGAAACTTTCCAACTAAATCTTGTGAACTGTTTTAGAAAATATGACCACCTTTTTACTGTTTTGTATCTATCCTAAAGTGGTCATTGTTGCAGTTTTATTTAGAATAATTATATTAATATATAACAAAGTAATGTTATTCTCAAGATAGGGAAGGATGTATCAAACTGAAAAACCGGAATTATTTTGTTGATGAACAGATGAAGACTTACTTGGGTATCGTATATATAATTTGGAGAATAATAAGTTGGATATTAGAGAATGCATTTTAATATATAATGAGAGTTTCTAATGGTTAACTAAATTGGTATATGACGTTTACAGTAAACATAAAAGTAAAAATAGTTAATATTCGCAAAACTTGATTAGGGACACAATCTATTAAACCAACTAAATATATCTGAACAAACACAATTGAACGTTATTATAGAATAATTTATTCACACGCATTATATTCAGAACACAACATTTTTAATTAAAACTTAAATCTAATCTCCACAGACCCAATCGTCTCTGCAATTAATAAGAACAATAATTAATAGGAATAAAATAATAAATATTGCTAGGGCCTATATTAGCGGATAATAATAAAAAAAAATTACATATTATTACAATGACATTTCTTTAATAAATAATCGAACACTGCAAATTGACTGTAATAAGATGAATTTGGTTACAATCTATAAAATTACATAATAAGATATATAGTATTATTGGTTACTTTTAAAAAAACTATTCAAAAAGGTAAATTTTTTATTAAAATATTGTCACGTAAATATTATAAGATTTAAAAAAAAGACAAATAATCTAATTAGACATTTGCTAAATCTCATAGTAAAAAACTATTTTAATATTTCAATAGTTACATGTTTTTAATACACAATTTCCCTCAATTTTCACGAATATTTTTATTTTTATCTAGAAATTAACATCACAACAAGTACGCACTCTCATAAATGTATAATAAAAATAAGCTCTTTTCCATTTGGTATAGTTTTTAAATTTCCGTCGAAATATAATAAAAATATAATTGTTGGCATGAACGTATTTTAAAGTAACGTTTGAGCATAATTATTGATTTTGGTACTGTATCAATGCATTATGTATTAGTGTCATATTATACAATACTAACTTGAATTATTAAAAATATATATTGTACCTAAGCAATTAGGAAAGGGGGGAATGAATATTATACCTATAGTAGTGTGGTTCATACTTATGCATAGAATGCGCACTACAATGGAAATGGAAACGTGAAAGGTATACGTGTGTAAAGCGTTTACCCCTTCATTTTACTTCTTTCACACTTCTTTCCTCTTCATCATATTATTTATAATAATACCATTAGTCGTATGCTTACAAACAACACAATTGAGACATTTGAGATCTACTAAAGTGTCTATATTTAAAAGGATCTTTGAATGGAATAAAATGAGACATTTATTTTAAAAAGCGTGAATAACACTGCGTTTGAATTTTTATTATCTTCCCTATTATTAATAGATAGATACCTCCGTTAACTGAGCCTTTTTTATTGGCTCATAAAAAGTGGGGAATTCATTGCGAACAAAAACAACTGATGGCAGAACAGAAGTGGATCTGTGGGCAACTTTGAGTGACGTTACATTTGTTCAGGCTGATCGTGTTGTATACTTATGAATTATTACGTGCTCAATTACTTTCTCGTTAGATGGAGCTTTCCCACTCTTTGATTTCTCGGTGTGTATATTTATTCATTCATTCATTCTCCCTGCGGAAATAGCGAGGTAACCTATAGTGATCGAAGTTAATCAACTCTTTTGGATTAGTAGGTATATAGATATACAACAATATTTTGCCCAAGCAAACAATCAAAGGAAATCATGAAGGAAACAAGCTGTTCCACACCGGTGCTTTATTTTACAACATAATTAGCTCATCTCAAAGCAGCGTCCAATGAGGAAATCGAAAACTATAAACTATTCGCTCGTCTTTGGATTACTGAACTATACATGTCTACATTTGATAGTTGTTTCTCCTAATAAATAAGTGGCAATCATATTTCGGCTGAAAAATCTCTGACCGGTCAATATTATTACATATATATGATTAAACAAACAAACTGCGTATGTTCTAGGTGCCCAGCTTCACACCTTGATTGTGTTAGTTAGAAAGGCTGCTTGCTCCGAAAACAGGGGGTTTGTAATTCCAATTAAGCTTTATAAACACCCAGTGTACTTTATCGCATCTGATAGCCGACTTATCTGCATACAATTTATGAAAGTTGTATAGACTCGGAATTTTGATTCGCCAAAAGGGGAGCTAGCTTCCTTTTACACCAATTTCTGGCATCTCCGATCACCAATTACACACACACAAGCACAATTTATATTTGATCTACTTATCCGTTCAGTGCAATGCGTACTGTTTGAAGTTTATAGTCTTCCCCCGGTTATCCTACCTTTTCGGGACTGGCTGAAAGCCCTCGTTTTCAACTTGCTAATATCATATATAATTGGGGAAAACCCCGTCATTCGCAACCAGTAGGATATTATGTCGTGCAAAATCGTGGTGAAGGAGCTCACAAAAGCTTCCCTTTCTAACTATTTTTTATAGAATATTAATAAACAAGGCAAGCAACAGTTATGATGTGCTTCACCACAATTCAAATTTTCGAAAATTAATATTTTTCGTTTCTATATATATTTCAAAAAGTTTCGCTCATTAAAAGGATTTATTTCTGCAATGCCCTGTTGCAGTATATTTTGTAGAAGAAAAAATAATGCAAGAAAAGGTGAGTTGTTTTACTGCTATTTTGTATAAATTACTTCTTCTAAACGAAGCATCAGTTTCTTCAATTCTCCAGAGATAAAGGAGAGACATTTTGTTCCCATTTGAAATATTGATGCAGGGATATTTAGATCGACTTCCCGCTGTTGAATAGGCGAAATTAATCTCACACCTTACACTGATTATCCCGGCATATTTTGACGCTGTTATTATGTGTCTTTATATATATATTATACAGCAGGTCGTAGGTGTATGGATAACATATGAAATGGATATATTGTATTACTAGAACTTAAATTATAATATAATAAACTTAAAATATATATATATATATATATTATACGTTTTTTAATGTTTGAAATGAAAATTAAATATACTTGATAGGTTATATTATATTTCCCTTCATAATAAAATACGTTTTAATACTAATTTGTCATAACAATTCTAACATATATTCTTTGAAATAGAATATTTGAAAAAATGGTTTGAATACAAAAATTAAGATTTCTAAAAATCGAATCAATCATACAACCATTTTTGTATAAAATCATACAAATATGACGCTGTTTCTTATTACAGTAATGTTTAACTATCATTATCTACCATCTACATTTTGACTTTATATATTTGTTATTTATAGAATTCATTTATGCTTTTATTATCAACACATATTCATTGACTTATACCGTTAACAGGTATATCTCTAACTTATAGGCCTATTGGTATTGTTGAATATAGTAATCAATATTTTCAATTGGTGCACCTTCAAGAAATGAATTTGTGTGAAATAATTAAATCTCTTTTATATATGTTCTGCCTGCTCGTATTTCGAATTCTCTATGACATCAGAGCTATCTTTTTATTTAAAGTTTGCAATTGTTTGCCTAGATCAATCCCCTTTGAAATTGAGCAAATATTGTTATAGCTAGTGTTGAAATGTAAAGGCAAAATAAATTATAAATATTTAATGGTAGGTTAATTATTAGTATCAAGAAATGAGCATTTTTAATAATAGTAATTTAATTATAATTCATTGCCATATAAACAAAGCTAATAAGTGGCACAATCTCTGTTTAGCATTATGATTAACTTTATATTTTATTTATCACGTTTGGATATTTGAAATTTTATCTTGAAATAGTTTTCTGTTTTATTAGAAAGAAAAAGATAATTTAAAAAAAATTGTTATAATATTCAAGAATACAACGACATTAGATAACATATTTTTCTTAGTGCAATTAAAAATCATCACATCAACATTTTTAATCAACAGAAGATGAAAAAGGATTAGCAGTAAGCGGCATAATTTGATACTGCACATCAGAAAATCCAAACATACCTTTTAATACCAATTGATTTATTGATGATACATTCGTTGATAGTGCTTAAATAATAAAACGCAAGAAGTAACTTGATGAAGAAACAGAAGATTTCAAGTGAAAGAAATCAAAGTTTGATTTATCTAAATATTTAACAATACCATAACTTATTCTATAGTACGTTATCTCTGGTTTTATATCGTAATTATGTTTTTGATTAATTTGGTAATCCTAAAATTTTTATTATTTCTTTTGCTATGAACGATTGGTAGACAATTTTTCTGATCAATCAACCTTATTTTATATTTTATTACAAAGCAACATCTAGGAAACAAAATGTTAGTCAAAATAGGAATTTCGTATCTATCATTATGCTATTATTTTGTATAAATAATTAAAAAGGTCATAAGCAAAAATGAAACGAAAATTTTCTTTCTATCTAAATACACATAATACATGAAAATAAAAGCTCCACCTCCCACTATATAAAAACATAATTTTTCAAGCATAAAATATTGATTCGAAAATTCTTTTTATTTGGAGAATATATAAATAAAATTTTAAAAACACATAATGTGTATAAGCTTATGATTGGTTATTTTCAACTTTTCAATGAAAATATAAAAAAACAACGGGAGTAATGTAATATAATATAAGCTCTCTATGCAATAAGCATGAAACTGACATTTTAAAAAGATTATTTAGAAACAGAAATTATAGCGTCTGAAAGTGATGCTTTTCACATTTGTTAATTCGTAAATTCAATAATATTTATTTTATGACTCAAAAGACACATAATGTAACATTACTATTATAAGAATTAATCAACTTTTGAAGCATTTGTAACTCATTTTTTATTTAGCCGGTTATTGCAAGGTAGGTTTCAATTGTTATTGGATAGCACACTTAAAAAAAGCTAATATACATTAAATACATTAAAACACCATTTTTAAAATATCAAAATTTTGTTAAAGTACTAAAAATTAAAACTGTTATTGTCATTTTTTATCAACCAGTTATATTTTGGTCATATACTGTGCAAATAATAGATACATAACATCATACTAATTATATTTAAAGATTTAATAAAATAATGTATAAAAACATTATAATAATAGTAATAGTGGCGTTGCCAGCTAAAGGTAAAGGGCTATACATTTCCCCAAGAATCCCCTACATACACGACGGCCTTTCCCATAGTACTAAAATGTAGTAGTGTCCTTTCCTCTACTGGGGGCTTTTCCCCATAACAAGGTTTAATACTCCACTAGGGGACTTTTCCTCTGTTAGGTTAAATACTCCACTCCACTAGGGGCACATACCTCCTCTGGGGGTCATTACCTCCTATAGGGGCAATCTCCAATAGGG
>JAUZND010006417.1:0-10773 GCA_034780555.1 Coelogynopora nodosa | reverse complement strand
TCACAGAAATAATGCCGCCCCTTCGGAAAAAGGGGGGTTCGACCGAACAATGCGAACATCCCCTAAATCCGCCCCTGTGGTTACTTTAACCACTTGCACTAATGCAATAAATAAATACTCAATTTCTTTAAAAATATCTCTTAAATTTTTCCTAAAAACTCATACATTAATTGTAATAGTTTGTTTGAAAAAAAAACTGAATCAATAAATTAGGGTGTAATCGAAAATTTCAATCAAAATTGTGTATACGAATTATATACAATATATATTATATATAGCATTATTATTATATATAGCATATTATATATATAATAATATATATAATATATATATAAATAACACAACCAGCATCTAAAATATATATTTCTGAAAATGAACCACGATTTTTATAAGATATAAGAGAATAGGCTATATATTTTAATTTCCTAAACTATTGATGAAATAAATTCTGTTTAGGTCATAATCAAATACTTCTGATTCTAAAATACTTTAAATTTGAAATCAAAGATAAATGACATTACTCGCATAAAACGGCTTCTCTATTTTTAATTTTTTAATTATAAGGCTCTGAAGCAGCGTAAAAAATGGTTTGTTATACAAAAATAACATCTATTTAAAATATAGAAATGACGCCTACGAATAGACTTTGATACAATAAAAAAATTAACATTTGACATATTGAATAATAACATGTATAAGTATATATCCTTTGTCAAGTTCAAGTACTGTGTCAATATAATATATATTTATACATTAAGCTCAACAACCGATAATAGATGTCATTTATCCAAAGTGTCAGTCACTTATGTGTGTTCATACGTGTATACATCAATTAAACTATAAGTACATAACGTTAGAAGTGTATAATACGGACCTAATGTTTCATTTGTAATAATGATTAAATAGTTTCTCCCGTAAAAAGCTAATAAAACTTACAATTAATTTTAAACAAATAAGTTCAACTAAACATATATGTTCTATATATCTATTACACATATAACTATTAAAACATATAATTGCATGCAACATTTATTATTATTGTATGTAATTTTAACTATATGATAATACTAATTTATTACAAATATTTCTTTTATTTTGAAAATTTGAAAATTAAAAATAATGTTATAAAAATAATTTTCATATCTTCAATTGCTATAATATTATACATATATGTATATTATAGCATTTGAAGATATGAAAATTATTTTTATAACATTATTTTTTTAAAACATTAATGTTTTAATAGTTATATGCGTAATAGATATATAGAATTTTAAATTCTATATATACAGGAATATTTTCATGTTGTATTTTATATGCTATGCTTAACAGCTAAAACGATTTTAAAAACATCTAAAGGTAAGTAGCCAGAGTGTTCAAACTAAAATGTATATTCTATTGTTATAACTTCGATAGCAAATAATTTTAATATTTTAGGAAGTATTTAAATTGTGTTTTTTCTATGGAGAAAAAATGGGGAGATGCAAACAAAAAAGTTATAGAAGTGAAATAATATATTTTTATTACAGAATTTTCATCATTGTATATTTATCAAAGGAAATCAGTAATTATTCTGTTGCAATGTATTTTCGGATAATGAATAAGGTTTTGTTTTTAAAGTTTTTCAAATATTACAATATTCAAATATCACATAACCCGGGAGACAAATGAATAAAATAAAATATAAATCTTAAATACTACAATATATTGTAAAAATAATAAGAATAGTGATAAAGTGATTCATTATTGTATATTTTCTACAATATTTATGTACATGATTATTTACAATAACATTTTGAAAAATATAAGAAATAATAACATCGACTTCAAAAATACTTTTATTTACACAAATTTATATAATTTTCGATTTACTAAAAAGTGTGTGTAATCTTTTAAAAGTTTCAAAATAATTAATATAATTCAAACCTAAAATAAGTTATTTGACTTTTTAATTTTGTTCCTTCAGTATTCACATATAAGAAATAACAAATATTTAAATGTAATTAACTATATAATAATTAATTTATTAAAAAATCGAAATTAAGTATATATAATTATAAATCCATGACATAATTAATTTGATAATATATATCAAATTAACATTAAAGGTATTATTCTACTAAATTATACATATAGAGTATGATACAGATGTTATATTTTTATTTTAAAATTTTAACTTTAGTGCAACCCTGCATCAGGATCTGCGGAGCGCTTATTTAGCTGGATCAATTTTGTTAATATATCCTGCCTAATTCATAGAACTATATTGTTATCCTCAATTTGACAAGTTAATCCTTTTATAAAAAAAAGGGCAGATATTGTATAATAAAAGATTATTTAGATAGCGTTTAAATGGCATCAATTATATTTTCATTTGCTATTCTCAATAGTTAAATGAATTAATATTACGAAGCAATTCCATTTCTAACTACCGTACATGTATAGTTAAGATTATATGCTTAATATTTTGTTTTTTACCGCTAACAATTTCTTATTCTTATATAAATAAAATATAGTTTCGCACCACCAGTGTAAAACTTAGTTGTTATAGAAAATGTTGTTCATTGTAATAAAAAACAATAAAACATCTTTATTTCTGTTTTTGTATATAAAGACTTTAAATTATTGATTAATTTTAATCACTCGCGGCTGATATTTCAAAATAAAATTATTTCATCATTTTTGTGATATTTATTTTTTACGTCAATCTATTTTGAAACAATCCGCATTATCAAACAAAAACATTGAAATTGGTATGATTATTGTTAAAATAATTTTTTTGTTAAAGTTAATAAATGTCACTTTGTTATTTATGTATTTTTGTTGACACAAAAAATGTAATGGTGATATTCATACATATCAATATCAGATGAAATCATGTACATATAACAGTATACAAATCTATTTTAAATTATCATTCAATTTGCTGTTTAATGTGTTATTATGAAATTGTTAAATTATTATAGCAAATAAAAATAAAATGTAAATTTAAACAGTATAGCCTATATCTTATATAAATTAATAATAAAATATATAATTGGTATTACGTGATAGCCATGTGAATTTAGATAAATAAGATATGAAATGTAAAAATATTCAGAAACATTTTAAATTGAATCAATTGTTCCCAAAAATGTATTCAAAACTTAACAAATAAAACTTCAAGTTAACAATTAAATAAACCTTCCAAATATTTGTATATTTATATACTTAACCGGTAAAAATGTAGGCATAAAAGACTAACACTTAACAAATAGGCTTAATTTCCTAAAAGTTATATAGCCAATTGCATATAGCTACTTGAAGTATGTAGTTTTAAATCTCCGGATAGGACTATAGAAATATACTATTATTGATTATCGATTTAATATTTAATTTTTTTTTAAATGATTACAATATGGAATTAAGGCCTATGCCCACCAAGCGCGACGCGACGCGATGTGACATGTCGCAAAAAGTTGATTATCTACATTTCAATGAGTCTGTTTCCACTAAGCGCGACGTGGCGAGACTCGAAGAACTGAAGTTGAAAATATTAAATTTTTTGTTAGACGCCGCGCGACGAAATGAATATTTCAATACAAATACTATAATAACTGATGAGACATCATTCATATTCACGTCCCTGCACATACTTGGGAAGAGTAAGAGAAAGAACCTCAGTAACACAGACTGTATGCATTGGTCATGAACAAACAATAACTGCCTGTATATAATTATCTCCCAAGTCTATACGTGACACCGGGCTGAAGCAGTCTGTTCATATAGATAGACATATATCTCTACAGAGCCATAATAGCACATGGTATTTCGTCGCATCAAGCTTAGTGAGTACCAAAAATTTTTGGCCGCGCGGCGCTCCTTCGTGTTTCATCGCGTCGCGCTTGGTGGGCATAGGCCTTAAGAAATATACATTTAATCTTAATTTATATTATTATCATAGAGATAGAATAAATGAATCAATCAATAATTCATTCAACAACAGAGTAAGTAGATAATTCATTCAATAGAGTAAGTACAACAAATCCGATATATATGATTATTGTCAAATAAAAAATATACGCATATCATTAGCTTTTTTTAAAACCTAGAAGCAGAATTACTATCTAGGATAATCCGAAATTTGATGTCAATCGTCAACAATACATTATTAAAGCAGTTTTTCGACACAAACATAATTCTTTACATTTTACTTTACTGAAAATATTATCCGATAATTGCTATCCATTTAGTAAGTAAAACCTTTTTTTTTTTTATCAATTATAAAAATTAGTTAATTACTATAATAAATTAAAAATAAGTAACGGAAAATAAGGATACGAAAATATATCTCACTTTTTTTAACTATAATTCCACTTTTCCTTTTCTTTTTCTTTGAATTTGATGTTTCTAACGATTTATAACAAAGTGACAATTTTTTTCTTAAACACATCGTCTTTATTTTATATCGAGTCTTTAGATATTAAATTCCGGAAGCATTAATTTACTTAGTACCGTAGTCAACAATTTGCACCTTCGTACATGTTATTAATACACACAAAGCCTATACTCGAATTGTTACAGCCTTATATGTGGACTGGGTGTATACTTTCGAGTATATTATGTCAGTTAACAGAATGGGCGATTGGTGTCAAACAAACAATGCAGCGAAAACCTTCAATGTCTCTATTATATAGACTTATTACATATAGCGTATCTCAAGCTCTTGAAAGACGATAGGTATAAAAGTCTTGTTTGTTTTTGTGCTAAATTTAGAGAGATTGCGCCGTTAGTTGTGCCATCTAAGCATGTATATTGGGAAATCGACTCAGAAAAATATTCTCTCTTCCTGGTTCGACTATAGTGGAAAATGCTGCTATTTATATATATATATATTCTCAGCATAGAAATATATTTGCTGAAGAGTTTAAGTCTCCTTTCAATCTAATACACATATTACATATTCATATACATTGTATATTATAAATGTTATATACCGTATATATACAGATAAAAGACCCAGAAGGCTCGCGCACGATTTGATTTATAATGAGTAATCAATATTTTAGTATATGAATAGTCAATACTGATAACTATAAAACAGTCCTGTCCAATTCTCTTACAAGTGAGTGACCAAGGGGGACAAATAGTGAAAAATGAGGGAGGGAGTAGAAAAAGGAGAAAAGGGGGGAAAGAACGAGGTGGGAGTGGAGAAAAAGTGGGGGAGAAAAAATGTGAGTAGGAGAAAAAAGGGGAGGGGAGGAAAAAAGGAGAGTGGGGAACAGGGAAAGGGGAAAGAAAAAAGGAGGAGGGGAGTTAATAAGAAAAAACATGAAGGTGGGGAGAAAAGGGTAAGGTTGTAAAAGTTTGTCCTCTTCCCTAAATCAGAGGAGCTGTTCAGGTAAAGTCCCGTCTAAGAGATCGTTAGTTGCTCCTATTTATCTAAACAGACTTTTGTTAGACAACGTTATCAACAAGTTAATCCATCTGCACAACGAATTTTGGGTATTGCCCTTCATCCAGTCTATTTCATAAAAACGATATTACTCGTTACTTATTATTTAATTATAATTTAATAAATAAGTATAACAGAGCTAGTATATATACATTGTATATAGTTAATATTCTCCGTACGGTGATACGTACTGTGATACGGCGAAGATATGCTCTAGAAGTTGGTGGGTTCGCTCACCGATCGCTGGGCTGCGGATTCCATTTCTGCTCTATACTGATGAGGGACAAAACCCCGAAACCAGTGTACAGATGGATTAACCTATTGATTACGGTCTTTATCAAAATTATCTTTATCTATATATATTGTATATATATAATAATTATTTAATTACTATAATGAATTAAAAATTATATATAAGAAAATAATTATACAAAAAATCTTACTTTTATTAACTATAATTCCACTTTTCCTTTTCTTTGAATTTGATGCCTCTGACGATTTATAACAAAGTGTCAATTTTTTTCTCAAACTCGACATTTAAATTTTATATCGTCTCTTTAGATATATAAAATTATTGCAGCATTAATTTACTCCGTCTTTGCACTCTGTACCGTATTCAACAATTTTCATCTTCGTACATGCCCAATATGTTATTAATACACATCGCCTACTCGAAGTGTGAAAGCCTTATGTGAGACTGGATCCACTTTGAGAATATTATGTCAGTTTACAGAATGAGTGATTGGAGCCAAACAAACAATTCAGCGAAAACCTTCAGAGTCTCTATTATACGCTTACTATATAGCGCATCTCAAGCTCTTGAAAGATGATAGGTATAAAACTCTTGTTTGTTTTTGTGCTAAAATTAGACAAATTGTGCCGTTAGTTGTGCATCTAAACATGTATCGGGCAATCAACTCAGACAAAAATTCTCTCTTCCTAGTTCGTCTATTAGAATGTGAAGAATGGGTGGAAATGCTTTTATTTATTGTATTAGTTTATAGGGTTAGAAAATGGTTACCACAATATTCTCCGCATAAAAAATATATATGCTGAAGTAGTAAAAATACTGTGTCTGCCTCTGATCTAATACACTTATTTATACGTATTCATACATTATAAATGTTATATATAAAGTATACAGATAAAAAAACCGCAGGAGGTTCGCGCACAATTAGATTTGTAATGAGTAATCAATACTTTATTATATGAATAGTAAATTCTGACACACTAAATGCCGGCAATCAATTGTGTAGGGAAGTTTCCATTATTAGCTTAAATGTCTTCTTTTTTATTCATAAGATAGGCTGGACAATAAATTATTGACGAAAAATTACATTTGTAATCTCGTTAAATTATGGTTTCAAATATAGTTAAATTCTTTATAAAATTATATAGTTTTTATGAGTAATGGATCATAGAAGTAGTTCCAGCCTAACTTTTTTAGGTTCGGACAAACCGCACTGCAGCTTTAGCTGACCCCTAGAACTAAATAAAAGTAATGTGAATTAAAGTAAATTTTTGTATATACTGCTGTTAATGAATCTAGGAATTATAAATTTAATACAATTTTACTAAGTCATTTTTTAATGGATACATTATTATCATAATTATTATAGATCACAAAATGTAGATATTTAATATTGTATTTTCATTATTTTGTACCAATTTTGTACTTATATAATAATCTGGACCCCCTAACCTCCTCTCCAATCCCTGTAGCAATTAGTTTTACTTCTTGATTAAATTTATATTAAGAAATACAAACATAAATTTGTTTCATACTACTTAATATTTTATAGTAGTAAATCGAATAGGGAAAATATATAAATTATGATGTAAAGAGATAAAAATTGTAACAGTAAAATTTATTATATGTGTATGGTATAAATAATGCGATGTAGAAAGTAAATACTAGCTTTAGGTACACAACAATTAAACAAGATATTATTCCGGATCTCTTGATTGCATAATCTAGATGAAATCTTAAGATTTGGATCACTGATCAGGGGTCGATATAAAATTATAATGTGGGGGCAGCACAACATTCAAGGGAAACAAATTGTATTCAAATTTTATAACATTTCTGAGGATCATACCCTTGTTTTGAGTACTAAGGGCGCAATACTACCTCATATAGGGGCGCTAACTGACACCCTTAGGGGGGGCACGTGCCCCCTAACCCGCTCCCCCCCTGGATCGGCCCCTGCTGATTAGCTAAATTTTGTATAGTTAATATTTATGACTTTATATATATATATTTATAATAATATTAATAATAATAATAATACAATAAAAATAATATTAATAATAATACAATAAAAATAATATTAATAAAATAAATGACATACAATTATAATATTAAAAAATAAATACAATTATAATATAAATAAAATAAAAACAAGTATAATATTAATAAAATAAAAATAATAAAAATATTAATAAAATAAAAATAATAAAAATATTTATAAAATAAAAACAATTAAAATATTAATAAAATAAAATAAATACAATTATAATATATATACATTGAAAAGTATAATTCGTATTTTGAACCAATGTGATTTCGGATTATAAATATACATACTTTGGATTGATCCTCAATTTATATGAAATAATTTTATTCCTATATACTTGTTTCTTAAATATATATTTTCTTATCAGTCGTGCATTTCACACTAATAATGTAAACTTCATAATGCCAATAAAAATTATTTCGTAATGTAATTCTCCATAGCATAATTTTTTTCAATTGGATCAGCATCAAAGGATAAGAAATTATCTGAAATTATCCAAAATTCTTAAATTTTCCATTCTAATATAATTAATCCTTTCAAAATAACTATATTATAATTATGAAATGCAATCGCAGGGGATCGAGACTTCCCCCCAGTACCAGTACCGAAGACCACAATAGGGATTACTATAAATATATTAAAAAATCATGTATAGTATAGTCCCTGACCATGTAATAATAATAATTATATAATTATATATTATATTATATAATATGTAATTATTCCGCTTTCAAAAATATGCACGATGAAAAGCTACATTTTACTGATGAAAAACATAATCCATATTTAATTATTATTAATATCACAAGTAACAAAAAAATAGTATGTTTTTTTCTGTGTCATCTGGGTACTTAGTCATACAAACGCTCTCGATCTCTCCCCCTTCCACGAAATTCTGGGTCCACCCTAGAAGTTAGTTAATTTTGTCGAATAATTCACCGCTTTTTAGAGTTACTTTTTTTGTATTTAGTAGTTGATCCTGTTATAGTTTTTTTTAAATATCCCTCAAATAAAACCTCTATTGCCGAAAATAAAATATATTCTACAAATAATCTAATTTTTTAAGTAAATACAATTTACCTTGTAGAACACTGTAGAATGATTCCCACTTTATTTCCTGTGAGCCGCAAGTTTCAAAATGGAAAAGTCGATGGGCAACCTGGTACGAATACATATCCTCATACCAGCATGACATCTCGACGAAAACATGACAAATCCGATTATTCCATTTGGGTCGTAGCGAAAGAAAGTCCCTTATTTTCTCCCCTAAAAATATATTAAGCTGTGGAGTTTCTTTAGAGAATAATAGCACAACATACGCATAAACATCAAGAAATGTATCTTCGAAATCTCTAATGGACATAAAAGAAAGTGAATCTTCTTTGACGAAAAACAAAGGGCATGTTAAATTCAGTTCGAGTTGAAATTTAACTTTAGCTTGTTCTGCGAAATGTAATGCTGCACTATGTGTTGCCGAATTTAGTGGACCAATGGACGGAGAAAGCGAAGGAATTAGAAATACGAAAGACGATGTCATTCTTACAAAAAATTAAACAAAAACTCATGTGTCGTAGTGTATATAAATGTCGTATATAGGTATATTCTCCACCTATTTCGAAGATGCAGCTCACTGAATAAAAATATTGATTGAATTGACAAAGGTAAGAAACAGGCAGGATACCTCCCTGTTGAAACGAGACAGTAAAACTGTCACTGAACACGTTGAACAACTGCGAGTATTCTTAGTGAAATACATTAATTTACCTTTTCAGAGCATATATATCTAGGCTATATAATCATGGCAGACAAATGAGACAAATCCATATTATCTTCGACTTCTAACGAGCCCCGAAACTTATAATATATATTGTAGGCCTATATTGTGTAGCCTATTCAGCACTCCGTTAGTCTGATAGTTATAATAGGCTACTATCGATCCAAAACAGTTTGACTCAGTTAAGTTAACTTCTTCCTTCTTTGTTTCAAATCCTACAGTAGTTACTTTATGATATACTTATTTGTAGGCTATGTACTTTTATGAAAACCGACAATGGTTGCTAATTTGTCCTACAATCACAAGGCAAGGGGTTTGTCGGGTTGTTTTTTCTCGCATGCCGAAAAAATCCATTCGGTTGTAGGAGATCTGTCGCGCGAAAGGTCAATAGGACGGTGAACGTCATGTATTCACTGGTCTCCTTATTATTATTAATTAGCAGTAACTAAGTAATTATCAAAATATATTATTATTAAAATATTGAAATTGAATATTTTAAATACAATTAAATGATAATTTTAATTAAATTAAATGATAATTTTAATTAAATTAAATGTTAATTTTAATTAAATTAAATGTTAATTTTAATTAAATTAAATGTACATTTTAATTAAATTAAATGTTAATTTTAAATAAATTAAATATTTATTTTAAGTAAATTAAATTTTCATATTAATTAATTTAAATACTAAATTAAATTAATTGCTAATTTTAATTTAATTTTAATTAAATGTTAATTTTAATTAAATTAAATGTTAATTTTGATTAAATTAAAAGGTTAATTTTATTTAAATTAAAAGGTTAATTTTATTTAAATTCAATGTTAATTTTAATTATATAATAGTTAATTTTAATTAAATTAAATGTTAATTTTAATTAAATTAAATGTTAATTTTAATTTAATTAAAAGATTAATTTTATTTAAATTCAATGTTAATTTTAATTAAATTAAATGTTAATTTTAATTAAATTAAATGTTAATTTTAATTTTAATTAAATTTAATGTTAATTTTAATTAAATTGAATGTTCATTTTAATTAAATTAAATGTTAATTTTAATTAAATTCAATGTATAGGCCTATTTTAAATAAATTAAATGTTCATTTTAATTTAATTAAATGTACATTTTAATTAAATTAAATGTTAATTTTAAATAAATTAAATGTTAATTTTAAATAAATTAAATAATTATTATTTTAAGTAAATTAAATTTTCATATTAATTAATTTAAATACTAAATTAAATTAATTGCTAATTTTAATTTAATT
>JAUZND010006416.1:0-10773 GCA_034780555.1 Coelogynopora nodosa | reverse complement strand
CTTAATCCACTGGTGGGGGGGGGGAAACACTGAGGGGAACACTTGCACCAGTGGTGGGTTTCCTGTAAAAGCATACAAGGGGATCGAGTATATCTTGGTAGTTTTAAAAAAAGCACTGGCTGTTAATGATAATGTATTTATTACATAAATTTTCGGAAGACACTTCCCTTTTCAAACGATTATAATAGTTACAAATACAATAGTAACCCAAAAATATGTTGTTTCTGTTTGCTCATTTTTTCAAAAAGAGTGATTTTTTGTCAATATCGATATTTTCAAATTTCTGCAAAAATTAAACCAACAAATTTTAATTTTGTTAGTATTATAATTCCAATATTAAACAATAAATAAAATTAATTAAGATGATGTGTGGTATATTTGTTGAAAACAAATGAATTACAAATTGTTTATAAAATTATTTGTCTATACATAATTAATTAACCCATAATAGATATGTATGTGAGTAATAACAATGTCAAATATTAAAGCTGCTAAATCACATTAAATTAACGCATAATAAATATCTACATACATAATAACAATTTGAAAATTAAAGTTGCTAAATTATATTAAATCAATCCATGATAAATAGCTATATTTAGAATAATATTTCCAAAGTTTAAAACCGCTAAATCAGAATAACTTCATCTGTAATAAATAGTCCTGTTCAGACTAATATATTTAATATTAAATGTGTTCTATTCAACACTAAGGAACAAGCGAAAGGGATTAAAGATTGTTGTATTAACTACATTCATATCATTAGATACCAAACTGTATTTTGGATCAGTGATGGAAACACAGACTCTGAAACATGCATGCATAACCTATAATATACATTATGCTAAGTCTTCTATCATTTTAAAAGGAAGCTGCTGGTGTGCAAAAACTGCATTTCTCTTCTGTGTTGATTGATATTAGTATGCTTGACCTAAAATGACTGATAACATTTATGATGTGTACATTTATTACTAACATAAATCCTATAGAAATATATAATGTATAGGTAGTACTACATTTTTATTGAAATTAAGATAGATAATCTAAGGAGGTATATATAGTATATTTATTCTTATTAAAATAAAGATATAATATGTGCTATATATTTTGAAATTGAGTATTATATTAAATATATCTTTGACAAAATTATATGCATCTATCTTTAAATAAAGTTAGTTACAAGATTTTCCTTTTTTTAAGAAAATTTGTATATTACAGGCATATGATTTAGAAGACTGCAATTTGCTATATTTGTTGTTCCTCCAAATGAATGATGATATAATCAATGGATTTTCTAAGATTCTATAACGTTCACATATAAATTTGGGATGAGTATCCTATACAAATGAACTCTGTAATTATATCAAATTGGGATGAGTATCCTGTGTAAATTAACTCCCTTAAGTATTTTTTGTCTTTTTAAAAGTGTATAATAATTGTTCGATTTTTTAGACAAAAATATAGGATAGATTAGGAAGTATAATTTATTGTTAATACAGTTTGAGTTTATTATTTAAAATACTATTAACATTTTTGTATATATGCCTAATTAACCATTTCAACATGGCTTTGCAATGTAGAAATTATCTGGATAAAACAGGCTATTTAATAACACAATTTAGAATTCAAATTAGATTTTGTGGCTGAATGTTTATATGGTTTTGCTTAAATACTATTGTTACAATAATAACAGCATATTATTTATTTTTGGTACATGATTATATCTACAATTTACATCTTAAAATATATATTATATATTCTTTTTAGCTTTAATAGTAGCTGATTAATATTTTTCAACATTAATAATCCATATTAACTAAAGATTTATATTTTATTTTAGCCTTTGATAAAAATAAGGTATAGCCTATATATGTATTTTTACTTAAAGAAATATTTAATTTCTATTTATTATGTTATAATTTATTATAATTTTTGAAATATGAAAAACAAATGTGAACCTTGAATTTATTTTTCTTATATATTATATAATATTCATATGTATTATAAATTTTAATAGATTACATAATATAAACAATGTAGATATGCTCTAACATGAGACTAAAATATGACAACAAAAAGAGACATTAAACAGTTATCACTGGTGATAATTATGCCAACAGCCACTAATGCAGATTTTGTTTATGGGGGCACTGCTCACACATGAACAGTATCATTTGTTTATTGTTTGTCTTGCATTACCAACAGTTCCTGCACAGTTTCGGGTTGTTGACTGTATGGGGAATATGTTGAGGTGTGTGTATGGTTAGAGAAGGCCTTGGTACAGGTGCAAGCAGGCCTAATGCAGATTGGATGTAGACCTCATCAAATGTGCAAAATAAACCTTCCTATATTGATTAATTGAGCAAAGATGATGCAATTGTATTTTACATCACTGAGACAATTTGATACATGTGTTTGACATGTATAACAATGAAGTTCTAAAAGATTGTTTGATGTTTACAAGTTTACAACCTGTCAGAGTTTTTCTCACACTAGCTGAATAAAAGGCCATACATAACTTCTTTGGTCTTGAACAATATCAGCAAAGTGACAGAAGCTGACATGTTGAAATCTGTTTGTAATGGTCTCTTGACATTATTTCATCAATATGGAATAAATTAGAGGTGTCTAAAGTTGAGTGAGACCAGTATAAATTTACTTCAGGATTTATAGTAATTCCCATGTATACAGTAATTGAGAACAACTTTTTCATCTCTGGAATATTGACCTGTCTTCACTGAATCATATGCATTTCATTTTCATTCTGAAATATTTTATTTCCTTTCTCATTTGCACATTCTACTACAAAAAGCCAAATGTTTTCTGGTATCATAACAACAAAATTATTCTTGATAACAAGATCATTGATATTAACATGTGGCAAAAAGCCTATAGTACCTAAAATGTCATAATGGGATCAGGACAATGGTCATCCCCAGGTTATTCAAGTCCCCAAATATCAGGAATAATAATTGATAATATATTAGAGGACATAAATGAATTAGAAAAAGATGATGTACACAAGCCCATAACCAGCATTTTCTAAGTTAAGGGTCATTTCAGGATTTTTGCACCTCACATAATTTCATTCCTTATACAAATATGTGTAGTGTATGAAATTAAAATACTAAAATTCTCTGAATACAAAATAAAGCATAATAAAAATGGTTTTAAACAATAAGCAACCCCTACATTTTTTGCAACTCTTAGTTTCCAATAGGGTGTTAGTCAACCTCCTTAACTCCCCTACCTGGGTATGAGCCTGATACAGATAACTTGTTTAGTTTTATCTTAGACTATTTTTACTAATACATTTATCAACCAATAAAAATTCAATACTAAGATGAACAATTCTTTATAGTTGCTGATATAAAAACCAATAAAACTAAATTATTATTTTATGTTATAGATAGCTGCACACATTATTATGCTAAAATGTTGTGTATTAAAGAAAATAAATATAGCCAACCCACTATAAGTATAATGTTAATTAAATATAAATCACAACTGTAATCACCATCAAGCAGAGGTACTTTTTAAAATTGCAACTGTTGCAATCCTCAGCTGCAGAGGGTAAATTATAAATATAATTATAAGTTAATGTAGACTTAGTGTAATTTAGAATCTTTTAATATTATATAAAAGTTAATTCTTAATCTATTTATTTATCATTTGATTATAAAAAATGTAATTAATAACTTAATAATTAACTGATAGAATATACTGATGTGCATAAAAATAATTTTAAACAGTGTCAGTAACCGTCATTTACAGGGAAAGTGGAACCAGGAGGATACTGACCATTGATATTGCCTGACTAATATTTTGGTGGGTAAGGCCCAAGATAGGACCTGGCCCTACCAATATTCTATGCATATTTCTTAAATTAGTGCTATGTGAATGTCTATTTAGTCCAATATGAAAAAAAAGTAAAAATTTGGCCTTATTAATGGCAATTATAAAATGTTTCCACTACCTTGGCCCTGTTCCTGATTAACCCCTTTGGTACTGTGATGCATATACGCGTCTACCCCTAACAGTCTTTAAAACAGTCTTCATTTACGTCATTGTCAGAGACTTTATCAACTTCGTCATCACTGTCCTCATGAAATCCATACCTGTGTACAGGTCGTGCAGATTGTTTTGGCCATGTACTCATCATATCACATACAATGAGAAAACAAATGACAACTTCGTCAACTTTTACTTATAACTACATTCTACTATACTACCATTCTACTACGAGCAATAGAGATCTTTTATTGGTTGATGTTTGTTAGCATTGATAATAGCTTTGACAGTAACCAACAGTGATCAATAAATTAATAAAGTGTGTTGAGCGCCGACAATAAGTAAGCCATACTCATGCAACAGTCTAAGACATAAGAAAGTTTATAGGATATTATTTCTTTTTTTTGTGATGGCGCGGCATCGTGGTGCACAATGTTATCCTGAAAGTGATGCATATATGTATCATGGTACTGAAGGGGTTAAGCTATGCTTATATATGACTATAGTATTAGTATGACATGGTTAATTATGATTAAATAGATTCATTATTTTAAAACTGGAATAGCCTGTTGAGCAACACACATTGTCATTGATTTAACTCATTTGTTTAAAAAATGTATAATTGGTTGGATTGTGCATCATTAAACAGACTAGCTGCTATTCAAAGATGTTCTATTGTTTATTATTTAAGTGAATCACTGAATATAATTAATAAATATATAATTATCTGATTCTGATCAAGCATATTTGTAGGTACATTAAAAGCATAAATGTTAAATGACTAACATCTAGTAGTAGTGTATGTAAATGGGTAGGCTTATCTTATGTGCTTATACCATTTAGTCAAGACTCAAGAATGCATAACATTCACTAATTTTTGCCTGCTGTTCAGAGCCAGAGGGTATAAATGTTAAATGTCTAACATTCATAGTTGGTTGACCTCTTATTGGTAAAACTAGTTAAACTTATAGATTGCCGTGGGTTCTATGTATTAATGTGTCATAAATATAAATAGATTTGAAATAAGAAAGTCAAAGTCAACTCTCCTCAGATATTTACATTATATGTATTATTTCAATATGAACTAAAATATATAGTTGTCCTAAGATAAGGAAAAACGAGTAATAAAAATCCAATGTAATTAAAATTTCATGATATTTAACAAAAGTAAAATTCAAATATACCGTTTAATCTTGCTTAAATAACATAACCAATAAGTTATTATCGTAAAAAAGCAAAAAATATTACAAATTTCATCCGTTTGCGATTGGTTAGAACGGTATGTATAATTATTTTATTATTATAATATTGTCTATTTTACATACAAAATATTATAACATATTCTAATTTCAAAAGTATAATAAGTTTTATATTTATTTATTTGTTACGAAATAGTATGTTTCCTAGAAATTGAAATTTAGCTTTAATCTTTATGATCATATTTTTTGTAACCCTTGTCAATACCTTCAAAGTCTATTTTATTTCAGTTTATTTAAAATAGTTTATAAATTTAAAAAGCCTCCTAAAAATCAGAATAAACAATCAATATATGATTAAAAAAACCAAGTAATGGTTGCTTGTGAGGAATGCAAAGAAAAACCACAATAAAAGTAAAAGTTTTATTACAATTAACAAAAATTCAAGCTTTCACCTTTCATCAAAAAGGCATATTCATTAAGAAATACAAAAATTATTAGACAGATATTTTTTAGAATAAATATTATTGCCTATATGAAAAATTGTCAGCCAACCATAACCTAACATATACATAAAAATACATCTCATCAATCTAATTACAAACAGATACATAAAACAAAATCGATATTGTCTAGACAAAGACAAATAAGATCACAACAAAGTTACAAACGTGTCAAATACAAAAGAATAATTAATTACAATACATAAATAACAGCTTGAAAAAATAATATTGCGGAATTTAGAAAAAATTATAATTTACGTTACAGAAAGCTGCCTATAATTATTTAAGTCTTAAATTTAATTGTGAAATTACTATGTGAGTGGAATAACTTACTTAAAAATGATAACGGAACATAAATATGTTTACTTAAGATTATATTTTTGAAAACCAATAATTACTAATTAGTCTAAATATTAAAGCAAATAAAATTAAATAATCAATGCTATAACCAATGCTTATAAATTATATATTATTATGATACCTCTGCCAAATCTTTAATGTCATACGAAACTTTTTTCAAGTTTTAAAGGCGCCCCTACTTAATAATCGACAAAAATAATAATAGAACTATATATTTTGGCTTAACACCATCCCGTCAGAACAATATCAAAATACTTTGTGTGATACTCGAACTCCATAATAGGTATACATTATTAATTAAGTTCATATAGACATTTTTTAACTAATCAATTTTGTGTGTGTCTTATTTAGACATAATAGTGCATGTAATAATATGTGAGTTACATAAAATACTAAAACACATATTAATTGTACGTGCTATAAAATAAAATAAGTGTTTGTTAATAATTATAAATGTCTGTATGCATTGTCAAAAAGACGGGTGTTATACAAATTTTAATATTTAATGCACAAAAATTCGTATTGTTTTCTGTAGACTGTGTGATATATTAATGTTCATTTAAACATATATACAGCATTATATTTGTGTAACTTAACTGTTAAGTGTCTTTCCAATTCATGCATTTCATATATTGTATACCTATATTTATACGCTCTTCATGTTAAAGAGTTATATAAAAAAACAAGTGTGTGTTATAACAAACGACCGTGTGCTATATTAAATTTCGCTTTTCAGCATTTAAATTAATATATAGTATACTATATTTACATTATGTTATTATATTTTTAAATTGCTACCTTTCTAGTTCTAAGTTGTACCAGCACAAAATGGTTCCTGTTCAACTTGTATTTAATCCGAAATTAAATTTGTAATAGTTGTTGCAGGGAATACTTTTAATTATAGTAGTCCCTGAGTTATTGTATATTTTACTACGATAATAGTGTTGACTAAAAATCTCTGACAGGTTAGCTCCTCCTCCTCCTTGGAGAAATTTTAAACATTATGGGCGACAGCATGGACAGCAAAACGCCCTTATGGGAAGTGGAAGACACTGGTAACCACACGTAACGGGCTATAAAGAATGAAACGGACATACTAGAAGGTGAAGAGCACGTCCTAGAATTTGAAAAAAGAATATGTGGTGACCTCTCTAATCTTATTACACGTCCGCAGCCTGCTGCTCTGATTTTATCATCGCAATGTCGACGGGTGGTGATTTACGGGTGTTTGTCAAGAATATGGTGCAACTATTTCCAGAAGCCAATCCATTTCAGTTTGTAGACGTCAATATCTGGACAGGTTGATTAAGAGCAAATGTTTACTTTCTCAACCGTCTTGGATGAAAGGCCATACGATCAGATTTTGTACTCAAAGTATTAATAATAGACAACAATACATAATAATAATATAAAGTAATATACATAGATAATTCACTGTATATTGCCAAAAAAGGCAATATGGTATATATGAAAGGCATATCTTTAATTCCAAATATCTTTTCAATTAAATTTTGTCTAAAATATAATATATTAAACTCTCTGTAAATATACTGCTGCGGTTATAACGTTTTAATTTAGAAAATATATTTTTATAGCTTATGTAGAATTTCTATGGCCGCATGCAGTGGCCCTTTTATATATTTTAAATTTTATTAATTTGCACTTTTTGAATATTTATAATTAATTTGATAAAATATATTTGTGAAATTGTCCTTTGTAAACAATAACTAAAGAGTTTTTAATTATTGTTACTTAAATTAGGTTTTTTACATAAATTCTCTTTACTTAAATAAGTTATTTATAAAAATTCCATAATCCAATAAGTTCGTTATGAAAATTCCTTATACTGGCACAAAATATATTTAAAAAACATCGATTCAGAATTTTCAATTTTCACTATTTTCTTTGAATTTTGCACATATATATCATTTAAATTTGGTTAGTCCTTAAAACCGTTGTTAAATCTATACAATTTCTTCCAAAATAAGATATGAGGAATATATTTTAGTTTTTATTAAATCAAATTAAAATCGGTCAATGCATTAATGCTTGAAATAGTTTTTAGATAAATTTTAATTTCTATACATCCAATTTTTTAGAAAGATTTTCATAACAAAATATAAGATATTAATATTTTGCAAAAAAATCTATATTTAATATCTTACCAATACATTTAAGGATGAATTGGTAAGATGTCACATCTATGCAATCATTTTGGAGTTTACAGTTTTTATGTGTGCTCACTGCAATTAAAAAAAATCACAATGCATTATTTATTTTTTAATGTTAATAGTTATTATATTGGGGACGGGTTATAATAAAAAAAAATTAGAGAAAAATGAAAAAATATGTTTTGATTCATATCTCAACACTTCACTCTGCTAAATTGATTCGTCATAATTCTAACTTTTTTTAAAAAACAGTCGTGTCACGAAATTGGCGAATTTTTAAGTTAATGAAAATATTAATATTTGTAATAACAACGGTTTCTTAGTAATAACAAAAGTGCAGCATTGAGTCTTAATAGACTTGTCCAATATTGCTTTTCTGAGTTTTCAAGTTCAGTCCTATCTCTGGCTATTTGTTAAGTCTATGTATATATACAACTCTCTGTGTCTACTTCTTATATTCTGTATTGTTTGGTTTTTAAAAGTTGTTTTTCTATGTATAAACTTTATTATTTTTATTAACGAAAGCGGTCTCTGGATGAGATTGAAACCGCATTTAAATAGACACTTTTTGTTACAAAATTATTTCTGTAGGTTTTTATTGCTGTATACTAATTAATTATTATAACTAATTTACTTTACCCTCCTCTATCTTTCAGCTCACTGGCTCGACTCCAGTGATGACATCCATTGATCTTATTGATAAAAAAAATCTAGCCATACAAAGTGTGAAAGATATTTCGGAAGAAGCATGTGCCCCTGTAGTAAGGAAAAAGTTGGCATTGAAGACTTTTATCAAACAAATGAGCGGTAAAGGCGACATGTCAAAGTTTCTTAAGTTGAAAGTAAAATATAAAAATCTTTTAGAAAGAATTGATCATGCCAAAAGTGAAACAACTCTTCTAATAAAACACGGAGAGGACAACCAGACTTATCTCCCAATTATATTGGACTTTAACAAACGAATGGAGGATTATAAGAAAAACCAACTGCACAATCTTCAGTGTCAATTTAAGGAACTAAAATCTTTAATGGATCTTCCAAATAATGAAAAGAAAAATCGTCAATTGAACAACGATGCAATTCAGTTTGCATTACTCAGTCTGAATCGAGAAAACGATGAACTAAAAAGTTCTGCACGTGATACTGAAAAGGAAATAGATCATCTGCTACATGCTCGAAAAGTTTCATCTGAGTCTCGAGTATTATTGACCGATGTTAAATGTTTCACGAAGCAACAATTTAAGAATTATGAGTATGAAATACACCAAACAAAACTCTTAATTATGCGATCAAATGATGCAGATTCAACTGGGAAAATATTTACGCGATCTTTAAATCCAATTTCTCAAATGAAAGATTGTTTAAGAAATACGAGAGAAATAATCAATGACACAAAAGAATGTGAATACCATAATGAGGCAATTATAAACAAAATTTCAATATTGAGTGAAAATAGTAATGAGAAAGTGGATTTGCATTTTCCTTTGAATAATTCGAATCAAACTGCACACAAAGCACAAAATGAATTCAACTTCCTTGTAAAAAGTGCAAATACGCTACAAACAACTTCAATAGTAGATAACAATTTGCAAACGAAAGTAAAATGTTCACCATATCAAGATGTTGTCTCGCCAAATGTAGTTACCGAAACAGAACAAAACTTTACAAACATTGAACAAATTGAATCAATTGAAATGAGTGCCACAGGGTGTAATCGAACATCATGTAATGTAACTTCTTTTGGTGAAAAAAATGCTCTTAAAAGGCCGAAGCAAAATGTTTCAATAAGTGCACTCTATAATGGAGAAAGTGTCCCCGACGACAGTAAGTCCTATCAAACTGCAAAACTCAGAGCCAACACAAAAAAGGAACTATGTCCAATGAAAGTGGTTTCAGATACTATAAATACAAGTGAGAATTCTAAAATGAAACCTATTTTCTGTTTACATGAAGAGGAAGTAAAGAGTTCAATCAATATTTATAACGATTGCATGAAGTTCATGGATGATCTTAAAGAAGCCTGTGACGGTCACAACGAAGGTATGGCATCAGTAACAAAGACAAAGAAATTCATTACCGAAGATTCCAGAAGAACACATGATAAATTAATTCATTCAAGTAGCAAAAAGGAAATCGTTGAATATATCCTTATTTTTGGCCTAACCGTATCAAAAGAACTTTTTCAACTTATAAATTTGTTTCAAGATACTAACATTTTACAAAAACAATGCAAAGATATTTTAAATAAAATACATAAGTATGCTCTAAGTTTGGAAAGTGGAGATGTTTGGTTCGGTATACAAATTGATCGAGTCTCAGAAAAAGGCAAACAACTACGGTCTATATTAAGTACTTGTCAGCTAGAAATTTCCAACAAATGCGAGAAAATTCGATCTACAAAGAAACAAATGAAAGCATACGCAATGTTAACTGAAGAGGTTTCTGAGCAGGGGCGTAGCCAGGGGGGGGCCTGGCCGGCCCGGGCCCCCCCTAGAATCAGATCAGTGCCCTTTTTGTTATGAGGATTTATTT
>JAUZND010006415.1:0-10774 GCA_034780555.1 Coelogynopora nodosa | reverse complement strand
TGATATCATCAGTCACTCACAGACGAGCAGGTCGGTTAAGTAGTAGAGTGAGGTGGTCCACTAGCACAACTTGTGTTATACTTAGTATCAATGTTTAGTCCAATTTTTTTTAATTAACTAGCCATGTTTAGGATAAATATCTAAAAAATAAAGTACAGAGACAGTGTTCCTTCTTGCTGTAATTCTTAGATGTGTATATATATTCTGCTCTTCGCGTCAGAGGTGGAAATAAGCACTGATCCGGTGGTCCTGGACCAAAATTATGAATACTAGGCCACCTATTTCTTATACAATATTCAATAATATATTTTAAATTTTTTATAATATCTAAGTTTATGTTTTATCAAATTATATTGTTTACTTAGGATTTAATAATAAGAGTAGGTATGCAATAATATAGTAGCTACTTCAATGTGTAAATAATACATCACTAAGTATTATAATAAATATAAATATTGTACTTGACAATAAAAGCTGTATTTTATACTTGAATTTTTTTTTATGATACAATAGTCAATAAACTTTTGTCTTCGACCAATAAAAACATGTCGGACCAGTGCTAACAAAATCCTTATTTCTACCCCTGCACGTCCTCTGTTACACATTATTGTTTTGTTTGTTTTTTCTTCAGTGTCATGAACGAAGTGGAATTGTTGCGTGTTCTTCAGGAAATTACGGATATACCTATTTTACAGGTTAGTTTGTTACGATTTTGAAGATTCTAATTAATCATCAAATTCCATTCTTTTTCGATCCATTCTAATGATGTCTCCTCCACTCAATCCTCTTGTTTCCATAGAAACGGCGGTACATCCTCCGCGTGAATCATTCTCTGGTGTACAGCGGGGTGATCAGTCACTGTGGAGTTGACAATGTTGCCAATCTTGACAAAGTCGCTCGAATCCTCTCCGTGGGAACTGTGAGTTGTGCCCTTTTGTGTTCATAAGCAATTAGTATACAATGTAAGATTGGAAGACTCGTTAACTCTGAACTCTCGATGTTCCGCCAGATTAAGAAGTGGAACCGCCGGATAATCAAAAACAAGCTGGTGTCTTTGGGCCTCTCAAATGACTGTCTCAGTTGTCTGTACAACTTCCTCGAGATGGAAGGATCTCTCACGGATGTGGACAGCAAGTTGAGAAAGTTTATTCCAGCCTCAGTGAGCCAGGTAATGACCGACATTCCCTTATTTTGCCGCCCCGCATGATATTCTGGGATTACTCGATTAGAAGAAATTATTTTAATCAAGCAAACAGATAATATTGAGTTAATTGCCCAGTACTTATCTGTTTGTCTAATTACATTTAATATATTGTTATCCAGTTTTGTTCTGTTTATTGCAGCGATGTTGTAAATAAACATGTGTCACATTATATCACATATGTGTCATAACATCAGTCAGACTCACTCCGCTAATACTGTTTAATGAATCATGTATTTTATTTTGCAGAGCTCTCGCTCCATCCAAAAGGGCATTTCAGAGTTGGAGGAAATGTTGAAGCTCTTCGAAGTTGCGGTTTCAAAACCTTTCGATGTAAGTTCAGCTTGACATGAAGACGTCATCTCCTTACAATATCACCTTTATAACATTTTCACAACAAGACCATAATGACGTCATCTCCTTACAATATCACCTTTATGACATTTTCACAACAAGACCTTATTCCTTACAACAAAATCATAATGCCTTCATCTCCTCACAACAAGACCATAATGACGTCATCTCCTCACAACAAGACCATAATGTCGTCATCTCCTCACAACAAGACCATAATGACGTCATCTTCTCACAACAAGACCATAATGACGTCATCTTCTCACAACAACATCATAATGACGTCATCTCTTCACAACAAGACCATAATGACGTCATCTTCTCACAACAACATCATAATAACGTCATCTCTTTACAACAAGACCATAATGACGTCATCTTCTCACAACAACATAATAATGACGTCATCTCTTCACAACACGACCATAATGACGTCATCTCCACACCCTTGTGTATGTAACGACGTCATCTCCTTAAAATATCACCCTCATGACGTTCGTCTCTCCTCAGATCCGCTTCCTACCCTGTCTGGTGTGCGAACACGAACTCTATCACGGACCCATCTTCCAGCTGGTTGCCATACCAACCACAGAAGGGGGGCTGGGAGGGGGTACGAGTGGCCCACGCCGCGGACCCACGGTGCTGGCGGTTGGTGGCCGCTATAGCAACGCTCTGAAGCAATTCCAGATGGCGGAGGCGCCGGTATCGACGGCTGTTGGGTTCCGAGTCATGTTCGATCGATTGGTGGGACTAGTGGACACTTCTGTTGAGGTGAACATGCGTTCCACTCATGTTTTTCGTATTTTGTTTCATCTTGAGATTTATAATAAAAATTGTGTACTATAAACCTTCTACCCTATATGACGTTCAGAATTACTGTTTCCTATCAGAATAATTGTATCACTGTTCATGCAATTTTTGTTCATGTGTTATTCATATAGTATTCATCTATAAGATACATATAAATCTGAATTAAAGTTAAATCTCTATCTTGATAATATAGGTAAAAATAGTTACGATATATTGACGAATTCACTATTTACGGAATAAACTCAATATGTTTTTGCTTATTAGTTGTCACGTCATATTTCATCAAAGTTATCTATTAATTGAATTAAAGTGTACTACACTACCATGTTATTTAACTACCACCCTCCCGCCCCGCCCTCCCAATATATGTATGACGTCACAGAACTTAAAAGGCCCAATCGAGATCCTAGTATATCCAGTGGGGGGAGGTAACCGGAGTGTTCGCAATCGTGAGATCTGTCATCTACTGCAGCAGTTGTGGGATTTGGGGTTGGCGGCTGATGTCTACAATCAGGATGATGAGGTGATCTCTTTTTCTGTCTGATTGATAATGAAAATAATATTTCTGATAATGTTTTACAATATTGCAATAAAATGTAAATGTTCTCAGTCATAAAACTTTGCTAATGTTTCTTGCAGTCATAATATAAAAGATGAACTTCTACCATTTCAGATGGACATGATCCAGCAATTATGCAGACGTATGGGAATTTCGCATCTGGTCACGGTGAAGGTGCCCCCCCTCCCTCTCTCAGCATCATCATCATCAGCCAATCAGCAGGCAGCAGAAGTGAAGGGGGGCGCGGGTGATCACCCCCAGTCCTCCTCCTCCTCCCCCTCCGCCTCTATTGTGATCAGAATTCGTTCCCTGGACAGTAATGGGGCTGGCAGGGGAGCTTCAATGGAGGTCAGATTCACCTCCACTCAGGACGCTGTCAACGATCTCTATGAGAAGTGCCGCGGGTGAGAGAGAGATACGAAAAGTGTTTCAGTGGGGGGAGATTGCGTTCCTGCTAAAAGTAGAAATGATGTGACTGTCCTTCAAATTCTCACTACTAGCGTATACAGTGTCCACATTCTCTCTACTACTAGCGTATACAGTGTCCACATTCGCTCTACTACTAGCGTATACAGTGTCCACATTCTCTCTACTACTAGCGTATACAGTGTCCACATTCTCTCTACTACTATTGTATACAGTGTCCACATTCTCTACTACTAGCGTATACAGTGTCCACATTCTCTCTACTAACATATACAGTGTCCACATTCTCTACTACTAGCGTATACAGTGTCCACATTCGCTCTACTACTAGCATATACAGTGTCCACATTCTCTACTACTAGCGTATACAGTGTCCACATTCGCTCTACTACTAGCGTATACAGTGTCCACATTCTCTACTACTAGCGTATACAGTGTCCACATTTGCTCTACTACTAGCGTATACAGTGTCCACATTCTCTCTACTAACATACAGTGTCCACATTCTCTCTACTACTAGCGTATACAGTGTCCACATTCTCTCTACTACTATTGTACACAGTGTCCACATTCTCTCTACTACTAGCGTATACAGTGTCCACATTCTCTCTACTACTGATCACTAATGCAGTCAAATGAAGTGTGCCAATTTTACCTTTATTAATTATTTACAAACTTGATCCGAAACACACAAAAGTTTGTGAAAAACATTTATACTTTTATTTTTGTGTTTTTGCAAAAACAATAATATAAATCCTGAATATTTTATTAGATAAACGTTAGTTTTAAAGTGATTATGCTGACGTATAAATAGTTTATTCATAAAATACACAAAATGACAATTATGTCGTAGAATCAATAAATCAAGTAAAAAAAGTCTTGTAAAATGAAGACGTTATGTATAATAAAAAATTTATATTGAAAGTGGAAGTTCTTCGCATTGGTCTTTCGATAATATTTAAAGCTCTTATGGCGAATATGAAAATGTGTAATTTAACTTTCCATTGTGTTCTAGAAAAGTGATTTAATTTCATGACTGTCAACTTTGTTGTTAGTAGTTACAAGTTTTAAATAATAACTATTTAAAAGGAAATGAAATTTTATTGTTTTCTAATTAAATATTTTGTATTAATGAAAGACATACTTAAATATAGTCGTCAATTATTCGACAGTATTTCGAAACTACCGTGAAACACAAGGATCACTCTTTATCTGTTTTTCAAAAATCTTCGCTTAAACACAATTACACTGTGGCTTTGTAGCTCCTATACTTGATGATACTTAGAGTAGCCTCGTATCATATTATATCACATGTTATACTTACATTGTATGATGGTATCCAAACCGTGCTCTCTCTTTATATCTTGCTACCTGTCCTCCTTCCTATCTCTGTTCCCGTTGGAGCCTACAGCGGACGCAGACGTCATGGGTAAGTCGAATGGGAACAGGACTGAAGCATGAGGTTTACTGTCACCTCTTAAGAGGGTCATTGCGTGATTACCTTTGAGGACAGAGAATTTAATAGAATTGTGTGTGGAATTTTGGTTGACTGTAATTATTTTAAGTTTGATTTTAAATTTGGATAATCTGCATGCTTTGGATATTGATTTATTAAATTTATGAAAATAGTAGCTTAATTGACTTTTATATGGAAACATTTCCTAATTTTTAAATCGATTATCTACTTATGGATAACAAGAAATATATGTACTGTAAAGCTTGTGAGGAGGTGTTGAAATGTTGACAATATATTTCGTTAAAAACAGAACTAGTATGTGTTTTGGATAACGTTGACATCTTCGCTTAATTTATTTTGAAATAGTCAACGGTATAGTTATCAAGAATATTATTTTTGTAAAACCGTAAAGTGACGGAGAAATTACCTTTAACTAACACTGATCCATGATCTAATCTGGATCAAACCACCGTTGAAGTCACTGAACAGCCTCGTCGTTTATCGATCTCCATTGTTGGCTTCGATCGATAAACGATTAACTGTTGAAATCAGTGTATTCTGTAGTGTACCATTTGAGATGGTTAAAATTTGGGTTTATGTTGCGAAGTTTGTGAGAATCAAATCAGCTCGAATATTTTCAATATAACAGTGTGTCGTGTGATATTTTAACCAAAATAAATTATTCGGATATATTTGTCTATTTTTACTTCTTTTCAATTCAAAATTTAGTTTCAAATTAAACAGCTTTCTCACCGACCAAATTGAAGGTGTCAATTACACTTTTAGACTTTCTATACTTTTATAATATTTAACTTTGACAGGCATGTCTACTTTATTTTTCTTCATTAAGCCGATTTTCCTACAACTATCGTTATTATGCACCATTACTATTCCTGGAAGAACAATTATATTTGAACCACTATTGGAATCCCGGCCCATAAAGTTACTATAATACAAACTAATTGTCTGAATGAAGTCTTTTGGTCAGGATGTTGGTATTGTGTTTCTCTGTTGTGAAGTGTGGCTTTCATTGTCCTGCTCTGTATGTACGTCTGCTAATTATGTGCTAAATTATGTGCTCGTGGTCTATTTACTTCGTGCTCAGACTGCTGTCCTGTCAGCATGATGCAATCAGAGAGTTACGATCATGTTCTCTCTAAAATTAACAATTGCTTGCTGTATACAGTTTCCTGCATATTATTTGGTCATTTTTAATTCTTTGTAACGCTTTTTTAATTAAATGTATTAATTTGATTTTGTAATAGTTTGATTTTATTTAATCCATTATTATTACTGACCATAAATTATATTCGTATGTATCTAACCATAATTAGGATAGATTGGCCATCAATTATTAATATCTGGCAAAATCGATAAAATCAATATGAATTACAGACAGCGTATTTGCATAGAATAATTATATTACACGAAATAGGTTTAATCATGATTTAGTTAATATCTATTAAAGAATGTGTTTTTAAATTGCATTTTATTTATTTAACCAAACACGTATTATAGGTATTTCTCATATATCAGTTAAACTGGATTTCATAAATTTCTTTTAATTGATGTATATAGATATACTATTCACAACTAAGTTTATATTAAGTTAACATTAATAATCATGTTACAGATACAAGTATACCGATAATTTGTAATATTAATTCAGGAAACACAAAACACAAATACTATATATGTAAATGAGCTGTTTGTAGCAGACATATACTTTATCGATTTTTTATCAATTAGTTCGTAAATACAGTGCAGATGAGTGAGTCACTTATCTACATAATCAATAGTTAAATATCCATTAAATTGCAGAGTCAATGACACTTTTTACAATTGAATCACTTGTAATATTTTATCAGGATTACATGTAACAGTAAGATGTGTATTTCTAATCAGTTGAATTGGTTTCAAAGGGAACAATGAACGGAATAATCGATTTGAACACATTTAATACAAACTCTGATCCTGGAGCAGTTGTTATTAAAACAAAAAAGGTTCAACAAACATCTAATGCATGACTCGTAGTCTGAGAGTAGCGGCAATTGAATAACAAACGGTTTCTATGTGTTTGTTGTATAAAAGATTCTAAAAATTAAAATCACGACATGATTTATTTGATATTATAAATGATTATTTCTAAAACAAGAGATGAAGAATATGTTTTTATTTATTGATATTTAATGAAGATAAAAAGAAGCGCTAAAGTGTTTTGATTAATTACAAAAGTGAACCAAAAGTCAAACCACTTCACAGTGTTCTATCATGTAACAATTACAATGATCAGTATTTATTTATATTAATTCAAAGAGAAGAAAAGCTTCAAAATATTGTCACATATCTATCTTTCGTATATTTCTGCCTACGGTCTGATGTTTACTATTTTAGCCATATTTTACCTTTTCTAATTCTGCCCCTCTCCTGTTAACATCAATATAACACTTATAATATTTACCCTACTATTGTAATGTATTGATTATATTCGTGAAGTTTAAATTAGTTACATTATATTATAAAGCAGGGAAGAATATCAATAATCAAGAAGTAAGGTTTGAATTTTAACATTGATCATTTATTGCAATAATATATATATAATTACTATAATACCTACGTAAATCACAGAATATAAAAATCTATTTAATTATGACTTCATTAAAAAGAAATTTGATATTATTTAATAAGAATCGAATTTATCTGTTATAATTACTTGAAAGTTCATTTAATCTTTGCTTAATTAATTTGGAAATTACTTTGTTTAATAAGTCAGAACTGTTTTATTATAAATCATACTGATTATTGCATGAAAATTATCATTGTTATTGAAATAATGCCTCGTTTTTTGTAAATGATTTACTAGCAGACATCTCTATTGCGACAATTTGAAACTTTGCTCTTCGTTTGTAATATTTTTATATAATAATATAGTAACTAATAATATTATTTAACAGACCTGCCAACTGTCCCGGTTTCGCCGGGACAGTCCCGGTTTAAAGAGCAAATTTAGGTGTCCCGGTTTCAGTTCTAAAATCCCGGTATTTGATAACATGCTCAGTTAAAAATTTTATTTATAAAATATATATTTTTTCATATAATATATAAACCAAATGGAGTATATCGATAGATGAGACGGAAGAAATTTTAATTTATATAGTATTATTTCTAAAGTGACTATTTCTTTCTAGCGGCTTAGCAATGCCTATAACTCCATTTATACAATACAAGTCATCCTACTGCATTTATATGGGTGCATTTCACTCATAATGAGACAAACATAATTTCTATATTACTGCAAGTAATATTTATGTAACAGAGTTATATACATTATTAAGTTATTGATCATTTTAATTGTATTCAATTATATGAGTCACTTTTTATATTGGTATATACTGAAATGGCTATGTTTATATAAATATATATATCTATAAAATCCACAATTTTTTACAGCAATAAAAAACACATTTATTAATAATTTATTTACATAATTTAATAATTACGTGAATAAATTATTAATTTTAATTTTTAGATATTAATAATTAGATATCTAAATTATATGTTTTATAATCATATAATAGATGTTTCTTATATTATTATATTGACTTTCAACAGTTGGCGCGTTCATCATAAACTTTTGAGACCAATTAAAGATTTATTCTAATCTAATATGAATCTATAGATTCCTGACACATCTGTTATATTTTATATATATATATTTTAATTTATATATTTTTTTTATATAGTAATTTTTATTTATTAAGTTGGTGTTATACCGTAGTTATATTGTAAATTTATCATTGTCATTTCAATATTAAGTAGAGTGTAGAATTAAAGACCGAAAGTAAATAATTACATTTTTTCTGCATTTTCAGAACAAGCTAAAGATTTATACTAGATCGGTCTGACCAATCTGGAATAATTTTCATTTTGGAATAAATTTCGGTTGGACCAATCTAGAATGTCAGATCTGGAATATTAGATTGGTCTGACCCATCTTAGATTGGTCGACCAATCTGGAATAATTTTAAATCCCACATCGGTCGGACAGATCTAGTATAAATCTTTAGTTTGTTCTGAAAATGTAGAAAAAATTTAAGTACTGTCAGTCTTTAATTCTATGCTCCACTTAATATTGAAATAACAACGATGTTACAATATTATTGCAGTATAACAACAACTTAATAAAATTAAAATTTACTATATTAAAAAATTATATAAATAATATCTGGAATAATCTTAGACACCAGATGTGTAAGGTAGATTAATATTAGATCAGTCATTTGACTGATTTAGGATTATCTTAGATCAGTCCCGACTGATCTAGGATTATCTCAGATCGGTCAGACTGATCTAGAATTATTTCAGGTCAGTTGGACCGATATAGAATAAATATTAGATTGGTCTAAAACGTAATGTAAAAAATGTAATACTAATATGTAGATTGGTTCAGCGTCAATGTATTCAGGGGCAATGAGTGTTTTAGTGAGCGAGAAAGCTGCTTATCTGAATGTAGACAATAACAGAACTTCTTTTCCAAATCTGTAGCAGTAATGTGAAAGTGGAGATGCTTAAAATACTGTCAAGTATTTCCATTGCTTCATTGACGCCAGGCATTTTACAATAATATCAGATCATGCTTCTCTAAAATACATCTTTAACTCCACCACAAATTCAGAGTGGGCACCATGTAGTCTTCAGAGATGAGAGATTACCTTGAAGGCCTTTGACTAAATTGTGTAACTTTACCCAAACACCCAGATGATCGACCACCTTGTGCAATGAATAGGGTCCAGGCAACTATTGTGGAGGTTGTCAGTAAATCGAATTATCTATATTGCTTGAGAACTCAAGATGGAGTTATTGATAGAATGTATGATGGCAGTGAATTAGAACTATCTCTACATCATTCGATTAGCAACTTTACTGCAGATAGAATTAGCATTAGGGAAGCATTCCATCAGTTTTATGGAACAAACATTTATTCCCATTGTAATTGTCTGGGGCCCTGCAACACAAATGTGTGCCATTGCTTAAAGGCAGAAAATTAATTTTGTGAACTTAGTAGTTCTTCTGATTCTTCCACAGAGCAAACAATTCCAAAGCTACTCTGTGATCAAATTGATGTGCGCCACTAGGAGCAATGGAGGGATTGCTTCCCCCTTCCATATTGAAAACACCCAATATTCAACCAATCAGTTCGGAAGCCATCTAAGTTCACCATGCGGACCATGGACATTGGTTTATGTCAAGTTCTTTTAGTCAAGTTGTAAAACTGTAAAATTCGTTATATATGCAAGGAACAATTTGAATTTTCGCAGGAAGCTAATTGCTCTCTATGGAGATCTCGCTGATGATGATGATTATCTTGCTGTACATATCATGAGATCATATCATCAATATGGTTACACAGACTGTGGCCCAATTTCTATAGCACATGTTGTGGTCCTATTAAACCATGTGGATCCTTCCACACTGCAGTATGATCAAAAGGCATTACATAATCATCTTATTGCTTGTTTGTCAACTAAGAAAATGACACCTTTCCCGGTTGAGTTTAAATGTCCTTCTGATCAAACTGCAGTGTTGAAGTTGAGTGTACATTGCACATGCTTAGTGCATAGAGAAAATTTTGTGATGTTACAGTGTGAACAATGTAAACTATGGTTTCACAGAGAGTATGCACAGATTAAAAAAATTACAGAAATTTTGTTTTTGTTTTTCGTGTAATCAATTTATAATTATATTCAACTATTAACGTTAGAATTAATTGGAACCATCAGGCAAAATCAGCTCACCAGATAGAAATAAACGAAATAAATCAGAAATAATAAAATATAAATCAAAAGAAAGGGTAACTATATAACAAAAAAAATGACAAAACAGAGATACACAAAAGGCAAAGGAGAGCAATTAATAAAACTGGAAATAACAAGAGTATAACTTCCTAGAAAAAACTCAAGAAAACCAG
>JAUZND010006414.1:0-10774 GCA_034780555.1 Coelogynopora nodosa | reverse complement strand
GTGAGTCATAATCTATTTTTAGAAATGAGTCATCAAGGTCACGGGGGGGTGGGGGGGGGGGTGGCGTAGATATGCTCCTTCCCTACTACTCATTATATTTAGTTGAATATTTAATACATAGAAAGTTCTTTAAAAATTCGTAAACTCTTGCAAATATCATAATGCAGTACATGAATTGTACAAAATATTTTTCAGTTAATTAATTTTATATTAGATACTTAAAGGAAACCCATTCTACTCGACCGAAGCAACCGTTATTGTATTTATCGTGATCAGCACATTTTTAGAGAATATAGTGATAGCTGTTTAGAACAGCATGAATGTTTTAAATATTATGTATTTCATAATAATTAAGTAGTTAATAATGTTTAACGTTATAATAATGAAACAATATCGATAATAATGTATACGTTATTTTAATTTCTTGAGATATAATATTTGTAACTAATCATTTTAATTATGGCCATCATTGAATTAAAATATATAATTTCCTTAACTGGTATTATTTAGAGCCTATATGTGAGACAACTAATATATTTAACAGATACATTCGTATATTTCGGGAATATCTTCTTAAAGCAATAAATACTATTTTCTAGAGCATTTAAAAGACTCGTTGTTTACATATATTAACAAAAAAAATTCAAATTGATTCAGAATATAATATATATTGTTTTACACAAGTAACAACTTACTTATATAATCGATATATGCAGTATCTTCGTCTGGATTATCCAATTTAAAAGAAGGACATAAACAGTTTACAAACTTTAAAAAAGAATTAGTTTTCATGTATTTAAATATTATGTATTATATTGTTATTTAATTTTATAAATATACTAATTACTTTTGTATATAATTTTTTTATCTTATGACATAATAGAGAAAGATATTCAACTATATATACAACTGTTGATAGGTATGTACAACTATACTACTGCAATCGTCCAACAGTTGAAATTACTTTTAACGTTCCAAAAGTTATTTGTCACAATCTGTTTTAAATTTTTTAATTGCCAACTGTAGACGAAATCATCCATATTTTTAATATAAAGCCGCCAAAGACTTTAAGTTACCGGTATTAATTTCTCATATAGTCGCGACAATGAATTAATAAAAAAACAAATGATTGGCATAACTACAAATATACTCTATAGAAACCGTCGACATATTTAATTTAACTTTCATTAATTTTTATTCAGTAGTAGGTTCGAATAAAGATTTTATTTACACAATTATACCAGTCAATGACATCAAAAAAGGAAAATAATTTCAAAAGTTATTCAAAAAAGAATTTTTGTTGTGTTAACCTAGTTACTTAACCGATCATAATAATTGTATCCCATGAGATATTTAATTAGAAAAAATTACTTAAATTTATTATAACATTAATTCTGTATTTCTCTTTTCATATAATTTCTCTATTCTCAGCTACAGTTATATGAATCTGAATCATTACAGTCTTCCATTTCAATAAATTTTGAATTGATTACAAATTTTGCGAGTAACTTATTTCTATTGTTGAACACACATACTTGATTGTATCTATATTGTATATATATATATATTAACTAACATTAGATATTTAATATACATATATAATAATAATATATAGATATATTACATATATGAAGATTCTTTTTCTTTTATTTAAATTCTATATATGAAAACCTATTAAAAATACAAAACTATTAAAAACTGTCTCTCTAATTAATTCACAAGTCGAACTATAATAACTGCTTATTTTTTGTAGAAGAATATAGGAACTCACTTGTATGTATTCACTTTCTTATAATGTTCGCAAAAGTATATTTTTGAATACTGGCTCAAATACCCGTTTAAACTATTTTTTTAAGTTATAATATTATTAAATAAAATTTGTTTTAGCTTCGTTGAAGTTAATTATTGAAAGTTTTATAATAAATTAAATAGTTTAATACAATTCTATTTTCAAATTGTAAGCATTCCGTTCTTTAACTATATTTTTTATAGTAATGTAAATATATGGCGCTAAAATTCATGTTGTCTTTTGGTTTAAACATACTACAAATTTCATTTTATCATAATTTATATACATCGATTACATGCCCGAGCTCTACATTTATACATCGATTACATGCCCGAGCTAAATATATTTATACATCGATTACATTCCCCAACTCAATACATTTATACATGGATTACATGCCCGAGCTCAATACATTTTCCCTTTTTATTGATTGTCGTACGGGATAGTGACTTGATAATAAGTAAGCCTTGTGTCGAACATTAAGTTCGAACATCCCCTCAGAGTGGACTAGTCGAATGATTAGCTATAGAAACATAATTAATTAAAATATTACAAGTTCCAGTAATGTAAACTATTGTTGCAGAAATTCAAAATTAATTCAATGAACATTAAATTTTATTACCCGTGTCACACAGTTTATTATACACGTTTATATCAATAATGATAACTTTTTCATTTTTGATCTTACACAGTATTTACTATATGCAATGGAACTGACAGAGATCAGTATGTGGTTGACCCAATTGTTTTATGTATAATGTGTGCGTTTATTTGGAGTAACATTCAACATATCTTATTAGATTTGATGGATTATATTAGTTTATGTCTTAAATAGTAGAAAAATTAAAATTTGGTTTTTATAAAAAAATATGTTTTTGCAAATTAAACACCTTGATATTTTCGTCCCAAATTTTTTATTTTAGAATTACATATATAATAAAATTTAATTGTTCATTTATTATTCTATATGTATAATTCATATGAATAGCATTTTATTTTCTATGGCTCAAAAATTTAGTAAACTCAGTTATACTATCTATCTCCATAATTAAAATATTGTTTATAACTTTTATTTATGGTTCTAAATAGTTACATGTTAGTTAATGATATACTTTGTAAACTGTAGCGGTCAATCTTTTCAAGAATTGTTGTTTGAATTAATTATGTTCTGAAATTTTAGGCTATCAATCGACGGCAGGAAATCTCCAAATTCTCAGAACTTGCAACTATGCCGGAAAATAAGAAAAAAAACTCTTCTGATAACATAATACCCTGTACGTTTAGTAACTGGTTTCTGAGGGAATTATAGATATGGTTTTCATTTTTTTTTAAATATATGATGTATATACAAAATTGCTTTTATGGATACGGATTTGTATTTGTATTGTACTATTTTTTATGTCTTTGACAGCGATTTACTGAACAAAGATTAGCATTTTATTAGTTGTTATAAATTGATTATATTATAACTAAATCTTACATTTATCACATACAACTATCACATTCAATTCAATAAAATTTTATAAACGCTATCGTTTGCGGATGCCGAGGGTGTTGTCTCGAAATAGGTTCGAACCCGCCCTCGAATTCCCCGCTTCCTGGCTAACAGTTGTGTTAGTCGAGTGTTTGCGACCCTAATGGGTTCGTAATGCATGAAAAATACTCCTGTGACTTAGATTAAAAATAAAGCCCGTAAAAAATTAAAATTTAAAAAACAATGTAAAAAAATATTTTTATTGTCTATTATACACACTGTGTAATAAATGCTATACACTGTATAATTTGTAATGATACTTATTGCAAAATAACATTAATGTAGTAGATTATCAAACGTCCAAACTAATAATCTTAAATCGACATAAATTTATCTTTGTTAGCCTGAGTGTTCTATCTATTTGTTTTCCGTTTTAGATGAGCACAATATTGTCCATCTCGATTTGTTGGCAAACAAATTGAACTCCGACTATATCAACGCAAGCTGGATAGCCGTAAGTGGAGTGTTGATTTATGACTGTTAAAAATATATAAACAGAGAAAAGAGTGACGCCTTATAACGTCGATTTTATTGAAAAAGTTGGTAAGGCGGAATTATAAGTCCTAGTTCCTGATTGAATTGTTACTCTAGATATGTTTGTGACGTGGGGGATGGAGGGGTGCAACCATAACGTGCTCAAAATCTATAGAATTGTATTAGGAGATCCTAAAAAAATAATGTTACTCTTTTGGTTACGTACTTTGAACATATGTATGTAAATGATGTATAAAAGGATATATTTGAAAGAGGTAATATTAATTCTGATTACGCCCCTGATTACAATTGTGGTATGATTGGTAACTTTTAAGGATGGCTAATGTTGTAATGAAATTTTTTAATATGTTTATTATAATTAATACATATAAAAACATAAACAAACAGTTCAAAAAAATTGTATAGGGTTAAAAGTATTTGATTTTTTAATTTAAAAGTTTTTATTTGCTCACAAAATGCAAGATATGGGTTATAAAAATGTGTTCTGATTTCGTTGAATATAACGCTTGGATTACATTTCTTAATGTATATAAAAGTGACATAAACAATAATTAAAACAATGGTTAATTATCATTGTAATAAAGATCGACAAAAGTAGGATTGTAGACAATTTCTTTATTTTTTACTATTATTTGTATTACAATAAATAATAACAGCACGAAGCATCTCACTGACACTTAAATGCTGATTGATCTATTTAAAAATGCTACTAAAACAAACTTCTAAATATACAATGTGGGGAAAATTCGGAAATATATCCCTTAATTGGTAATATGATTTTATATAACTGGCAATTACTATTTTATAGTTTAATATCTCAGCTGATCCCCCCCTCCACTCCCCGAATAGTTTACTGATAGTATTTATATATATATACATATATTCTAAGTGTAATAGTTTGTGACTTTGTAAGTAGTTTGTTAAGAGATTTCACTACCGCTTTGTAATTAAAATTTATCTAATTATTCAGTATACTATTCTACCTATATCTGTGCCTAGCCTACATGAGAATGTCAATAATACATTAGATATCAAACAGATAATGAATCATTTGTAGATATAATAATATTATTAATAATAATATGTCTTAAATATACGATAAAAGTTGTTTCGTCGAATTTTTTTTTAGATGGTTTTAACAATATATGTATAACAAAAAAGTATAAACATATCTTAAAAATTGAAATCATAATTTTAAAATTTCCTTTTACTCAAAATGCTATATTAAATAATTCAGCTAAACTATAATACTTTTTATACAGATCTTTATCAATAATGCTTCCATTTATGTAATTGTTAGATTTAAGATGTATGTAAAAATTTCGTAAACCTTATATATATAAGTGGTAATTTTTTTAATAATTCATATTGTGAACACGTATAAAAACTTTTTTGCATGGTTTAGATACACAACTGAGACAGGTTAAATTAGACAGATGGTTAAAGACAATATTTATTGTTAGGAAAACAGGACCATGTCGAACAAACAGGAATAATATTTTTTCTGTCATCCTTATGTTATGTATGTGAAATGATATTTGAATGAATCTAAGTAAATTGAAAATGCTGGAGTCCATTTTGTAGTTTAAATAAAGCTTGTTTTATATACTTCTATTTGGAACTAGATTAATTAAAATATCATTGAATATTTGTCCAATGCATCATTTTGGAGACTATTAGCAATTAAAAACATATAAACGACATCACAATTCTTCATATTGATATACTTAAATGATATATAGATACAACCCAAAAAAAACAGTATAAATGTTGATGCTTAACAGCTCAATTATTAGGTTTGAAATGAAATTTATCATCATCACACATAGCGCCAATATATTACGCCTCGACGGTGAAGGCATTTCAACTTTACACTACAAAATTTATATTTGAGGTATTGCAATTGTTAACTGTTAATTGTAACTTTTAATTGTAACTTTTAATTGTAACTGTTAATTGTAACTGTTAATTGTAACTGTTAATTGTAACTGTTAATTGTAACTGTTAATTGTAACTGTTAATTGCAATTCCAAATATGAATTGTGATTAAACTCGCTATTAGTTAAATACATATACAGCACGTTATGATAACAAAGAAGATTTAAAAATAAAAGTGTTACTTTGTGTATTTTTGACTGATATGAATTTCACCTCTGTGTTCACAAAAATAAAATACCAAATTATGACGTAACCGTAATCAATCCACCTAAACTACTTTTATTTAAAAAAATTGAAAGTACTCATAATAATCAATGTTTAGTTTGTGTTTGAAGATGGTATCCCAAATCGGATGTTAACATTTTACTCTATAATGCATTTGTTTCTTACCCGCTACCTCTTGACCATTATGTTGTTACATTTGATGATTGAATAAATCTCCAACAAGGTTTTGAAACTTATAGCCAATTAAAATAATCAAATTTATATACAAAGGTTATTTACCAAAATATGAATCGTGGTGCTTTTGACCGGCCTGATCCCATCATTTTGCTATGCTAAGCTTCACTATTGGTTATATAGAAATTTAAAAAATTGATTTTACCACATAATACCTGTATAATATGAACATTCCTCAATTTATGCAATGTATTATGAATATATTACAATCGACATTTTAAACTCACTATTAATTGAAGTTGTAGTTGAAGTTGTATTAATTAGTTGAAGTTGTAGCTTTTATTAGTACGAATACATTTAAAACACAATCTGAACATCAAAATAATATCAAATATACGCCAAAGAAATAAACAAATATTGCATATTTTACATATGAGTAATATAATAATTAATGAATAAGATTATATTATAAAATACATATACGCAATATTCAAATGTCAGCATTATTTGTCTAAAAGCAAGCTAGATATTATCAGTCAAGTATAGTCTTAAACGAACGCTGCGTATAGCAGACAATTAGAAATATTCATAAGATTCTAAATTGATAAAATGTTCGTTCATTTTTCATCAATTTTTACGTGCCATGAAACCAAATAACAATCAAAAAAATTTAAACATATAAAACCATTGAAATATACTAGAAATTAGTAAGATAATAATTTGGTGAAAAATTAAAAATTATTGGAATTATTGGAAAATACATACACTTTTCAAATGTTAATATTATAATGTGTCTGCAATTCGCATATATTATATTATGATTTGTATAATAAAAATAGTGACATTAAATATTTAAACGGATTCAATAACAGACAATTAAAACTAGTCGTAAATCAATAAATGTACACTTAGAAGTTTATACTAGCAATTTAAAAATAAATTTAATATCGTTTAGAAATAAACTAAATACTTTCAAAATATGTGCACAATATATAACAACCTGCAACCATGGAATGTTGATAAACATAATTCAAATGCATGTCAAAAGATTCAATAATGAAAAATAACAGTTCAATATTCAACATCGCTATTGCTAGAATTTCTGCTTATCGTACCTTATACATAGGCTACATAAAGTTTTGTTCAACGCTCAATAGCTTGTGTTAATGTTAATTAAACGTGAATTCATTTTCAAGCAAAGCTTTAGTTTTCACGTTTTGCTCCTCTTTCCATAAAATGTTTATGGATTCCCAAATCGTATTTTTTTATTGACTTGACAATGTGTTAAACTTTTTCCCACCTTTTTCCTATTATAGAAGATTTAGTACCATATTTCGATATAACCGTCAGAGCTGCAACAGTCCCTTATCGAAAATTTTATGAAATCGGCTCGTTATTGAAAACGTCGTATAATCAATATTAGTTTTATTCTCTGTTTTACATTGTAGCCCTATAATGAAAGGAAAGAAATACATTTATTAAATAATTACTTTATTCGTAAAAAATTATTCAATTTTTACTCTGACTCTTTATACTATAGCACTATATATTTGTGTTAGATATTTAACGCAATCTATCATCAATATTTAATTCGAAAAAAAGTCAGAAATAAATGGAACGCAAAAATTCAATCGACTCTTCACAACCAGGTTGATAGGGATGTTGGGGGTAGGGGTAGGGTATCGTATTCATGCTCCTTATAATATTTTATACATAGTTTTGTTTTACTTTAAAATGAAACATACTGCTATTTTCATTTTTTATGCTTTTCGATCACTTATCTTTTTATTGGTACAGTAATAGTTGTAACTATACGTATATATCAACTATAACATCAATTTACACAATTTATAAATAATCAAATGTGTGCCATTTATACTATATATTGGACAATTGAATGTATGTATAATACAATTCATTGCAACAGCTAACTGATTAAAATCATTTTTATAATTATATATATTTTCAAATTATAATAACCTTTCTCATTTAGAATTTGTCTTGGCTTTTCTAAATATTATTGATACTGTCGAATATCTCATCGAACCAGTTAGGTAACTATTAAAAAGTGCAATAAAATGTTGTCCTATTTTATTAATTTACATTTAAAAATAAATTTTGTGTGCAACATTTTAAATTATCACATCTGAAAATTGTTCAAATCAAGAGAGCATTATGACAAGATGAGGAATTCAAAGCATGATAAGACTCGATAATTATGACAAAACAAGGTGACCCGGAAAGGGATATTAGTAGAGTATACAACAAATGAAATGTTAAAATAACCATAAAAAATATTGGTAGCAGAAAGATCGGAAAGCAAGGAAAGCAAGGTTCAAATTTATTTAATAATGGTGTTATTAGCATGCGATGGTTTATAGAACAGATGAGTTTCTGAATGAAGTAGTTTTGGATAATGGTTGGGCGAAACGACCAAGAAGCTGATTGGGAGTAATTTTAATGTTGAAAATGTGTTCGTGATCTGTTGCTTTTGTGAATAGTTTGATGGCATTGTAAAGTCACTGCAGGAACATAAGTGGTCATTACAATTAAATCGGGAGAAACTTTTTTGGATAAACTTAATCCTGGTTGCTTCGTGCTTCAGTTCGTTCTTCGTTGCCGTAAATGTCTGTGAAAAGGTCACAATGTTTTATTTTTAAATGTAAAAAGCATTTTAAAATGTTCAAATCAAACCAAGTTTTACATAATATACTGTTTATTATTAACGAAAGGAGTATTAAAAATGTTTGGCCTTCTTTTTGAAGATATATATTTTAATTTGTTTCATATCATTGTTGATTTGTGTTTGTTCGGTATGAATTATGTGCATAGCATATGCTACCCTTGTGGATAATATTTTCTATTACAATAAATAAATTGTGCATATTGAATATTGGACATTTCACACTCTTTATGTCGCAAAATATATAACGTATAAGAAGGCAAAATGAAAAGAGCCGGTGATGCTGTTTACAATAAAATAATTGTTTTAAAAAATGTATTAAATCCATTTGAAAATATAGCTTTATATTTCGAAGAATAACCTCTTCAAATGTAGCAATACACTGCTTTTTACATATATGAGAAGGTTTTGCATCAAAATATAAATATTTATCTTCATCCCGAGATTTTTTCACATTATTTTTTTATCAATCAAGATGCTGCGAGACAGGCCTCCTTTTCTTGAAAGATATTATATAATTAATTTTTTTTCATTCTGATTTTTTTATTATCACATCTCCTTATATTATACAAAAATGTCGAAAGATGTAATACCGCGTTTATTTTTAGTATAGTAAAACATTTTAATCATGTTACTCTATTTTCAACAGGGGTTCCGAAAGCCATACCAATACATAGCTGCACAAGGTATGTTATTTTTTAATAAATATATATATATATCTAAATAATACAAAACAATACTGAATATGATATGAATATCTGTCTATTGTCCGTATGACTGTCTGTTCAAAATTCAAGTATACATTGTATAGCGTTTTTTAAATACTGAAAACATTTGACAGTAATGCAGGTCTGGTGAAACGACATATTTTATTGTACCCATCATTTGGAAATTTATGGAAGGGTTGCTTAATCCAATTAAGGAGGAAATATTTTTCATAGAAAAAGGAAATAGGATTAAATAGAATCACCTTCTTGAGCAAGACACCGTTAGAAAATGATGGCATTGATCCACACATAGTCTAGTAATGTTATTCAACATATTTATGTATAGACATTTTTTATATACATTTGTTTTCCTAAAATAACAAATAAAATATTTTTAAAAACTTTATATAAATGAGTACTTTTTGTTATGACTAACCTATATTTGCAAATATATTTTTGTTTTGTGTAGGTCCAAATATAAAGACCATCGGAGACTTTTGGCGAATGATTTGGCAACATGAATGTCATTGCATCATTATTACGACAAATCTATTCGAGCATGCACGAGTGAGTTTTTTACGAATTAAGTTAAATTTAATGTTTCTACATACAAGTAAAACGTTAAAAATGGATATCAACTATCAATTCAAGGGTGAGATGTTGATGGTGTTTATTTCACTAGAAAGATCACTAAAAGTGTTAAATATCTTTATAAAATTCAATTTAATATGTTGTCCGAATTATTGATGTATGGTTTTCCTTAAATATTAAAACTATCTAAAAGATATTACATCTTAAAATATCCTAATAATATCGCAAAATATTATATTTAAAAGCATGCTTATAAACAAATTTGATTGAATTTTTTCATTCAAATGTTCATTGATCTAACAAATCGCTATGGGGTTTATTTTTTTTAATTAACTACAGTTTTTCCATAATTAATATATTTGTGTTATTAAATGTTTAAATTTATCGCAGAATATATGCGGATTCAGATCTAGTGTGATATATAGCAGAAATTGTGTACTTTGATTATAATACTTATAAATAATTGAAATACTTGTTTGATTAATTAAAAAGTGGTCAATTTATTTTTTTAAGTGTACATTTTAAATTTATAAATGAAAGTGTAGGTTATACAGGGTATACATACAGTACGCGAATTTAAGTTTGCATAATGGAAAAATTTGAAATTGAAAAATTGAAAACATAAAACGAATATTAGC
>JAUZND010006413.1:0-10775 GCA_034780555.1 Coelogynopora nodosa | reverse complement strand
AGACGCTGGTTTGCGGATGCCGAGGGTGTTGTCTCGGAACAGGTTCGAACCCACTCTCGGACTCTCCCGTTCCTGGCAAACAGCTGTGTTAGTCGAGTGTTTGCGACCCTTAATGGGTTCTTGTTTGTATGAATCTTTGTGCGTGTGTCACATAGACAATAAAGCTTAAAAGAATCAGATTTTTTTATCACAAAATACTTGATTTTCATTGGTTGTCGAAACCGGTCCAGGTCCAAATACATTTTTATTCTACTTTTCTTAAATAGACATATTTGAAATATAATTGACATCCATATTCTTGTAAAAACACAATTTATAAACACACCAAACAATATAATTATACACAATTCTTAAAAAAGTCAATTTGTACGATTCTTAAATGTTCGGTAATGCTCAAAATGACCGAAAGAAAATGTTGTTCACTGTGGCTTCAAATTTCAGCACGATCGACTGTGTCGTTCTTTAATAGTTGGATAACATTTAGTTCGAGGGGGGGGGGGCTCGTACAAGGACTCCAAGGGGTTAATCAGCATTTCAATAACTTTTTAGTATTTGAATTACATGAAATAAGCATTTACAACATATTGGGTATATGTATATTCCAATTTTAATAATGTAATATATTTTTCTTTTTCAAAAGTCTTGTTATGGAACAGATCGATGAGCAAAGTTCATATTCTTGAATATTTCATTTAATTTAAAAAATGTTATGCATTCATAAACATTTTATATAAGGATTTATAAGAATATATATAACGATTTATAAATATGCCTTTATGGATTTACATATATAAATCCAAATGATAGGTTACTTATATTGTCATGTTTTCCACTAAAATCGATCATTTACCTATTGTTACATTTTTCCGCTGAAATAGATTATTCGCTCATTGTCTCATTTTCCTATAAAATAGATCATTCGCCCATTGTCACGTTTTCTACTAAAATCGATCATTCGCCAATTGTCACATTTTCCACTAAATACGATCATTCGCTTAATTGTTACATTTTCCACTAAAATCTATGATTCGCTTATTGTCACATTATCCACTATAAATATATCATTCGCCAATTGTCACATTTTCCACTAAATACGATCATTCGCTTAATTGTCACATTTTCCAATAAAATCGATCATTCGCCCATTGTCACATTATCCACTATAAATAGATCATTTGTTCATTGTCACGTTTTTCATTAAAATCGAACATTTGCTCAATATTAAATTTTCCTCTAAAATCGATCATTCGCTCATTGTCACGTTTTTCACTAAAATTGAACATTTCATCAATATTAAATTTTCCACTAAAATTGATTATTCGCTCATTGTCACATTTTCCACTAAAATCAATCATTGGCTCATTGTGATGTTTTTCACTAAAATCAATCATTCGCTCATTGTCAAGTTTTTCACTAAAATTTGATAAACATCATCCTTTTCCTCTTGAATCAATCATTCGTTTATTATCGTGTTTCCCACAAAATCAATAATATAGCTGATTGATATATTTTTCCTCTTAAATTTTTTTCTTATTATGTAAATGAAATCGTATTCAACTTTTTGTTTTTAATATGTCTTATTATAAGCGCATTATTAATTAGTCTTATATATAACTGAAAATAATACTTCTGTTATATTATATTTTATACGTAGTATACATATAATAAAATAATAAATAATCAAATATAAATTTCAATGTCAATCGTAAGTTAATTTTCCCCTACAAAATAAGGATGTGCAAAGTTAGTCAATAAAGACAGTGACCAATAAATCCTCCCCCCTCAACGCCTGGCCGCTTTCTTTCCCTCACCGTCGGCTTCAATTCCTTACATATAATATGGCTATATTAGGCAGTTGCATTGACATCGCCTTAAACTTGAGATCCTTTCTCAATAGTTCCATTCGCGCTCGAGAGCTAATCTCGTGTCAACAATCAACGTAAATTGTCATGGCTTTTTAGACCATCACTGTCTCTGCTACTGAACATGCATGGTATACAGCTATAAGGGAAATGACCGCCACATCATTTAAATAGTATATTAAACCATAATACACAGAAAGATTGGTGTTGAATCACATTCGGTCGTCAGCGCGAATCGGTCCCTCCCTCCTGGAAGATGCCAGAAATTTGACACCCGTGCGTTCACAAAGCCTAACACTTGGGGAAGCGTGCGTATATATATTCAAATTATATTGTCCATCTGGAACAGGGTTCAAAAGAAATACCCCGCCCTTGTCTCTAATTCTTTCTATATGTATGTTGCTCTTTTCTTTATTATTATTATTATAGTATCTCTCTATGTAAAATCTCTCTCTCTCTCCCCCTCTCTCTCTTTCTCTCAAAAACGCTCAGAATATATTATGGAGTATATTAAAATATATATTAAATATAAACGATTTATTTATAAATGTATATCATATGAATGTGATCCTATATAACCGAAATCTAAAGAATTTAGGAGCAATTAGGGATTTTAGACAAATAACTGCATACTATTTAAAATAATATCTGTAATAAATAAGTAAAATTATTAAACAATATTATAATTTCAATATTAAAATATAAAATAAAATTATAAAAGTGGAACTGTCAAATATATTGTATATGCACCAATATAGAACTAATATATATATATATAATAAAATATTTTTATTTTAGCGCCTTCAAATATATATTTGTTTAATATATATATTAAACAAATATATATGATAAATGTTGAACTTAAAACTGCTGAGAATATAATATAAATATATAAGGATATTTATTTAATTCCCAACAGTTTCGACAATATTTATATCTACATGCCTTCTAAATATGTATTATAAAAATGAAGTGGAACGAGGCGAAGAGCACACACACAATATAATACGCACAATATTATATAAATCCTTATACGAAAATAGAACAACATATAGCCTTATATATTGATCAAAAAGAGCAATTCCCGCCCAACTTTATTTGCCGTCAATTGAGCATAGGACCTCAGCGAGTCCTGTATATCCCGCTCTTCATGCGTATCTTTCACATAGATTTCCATCTCGCACCAGTTCCAAGTGGTCTCTTCCTGAATCCCCTGCGCAAAAACCTGATCCTAAGTAAATTTGCGAAAGACGTTCGGGTTTTCACACGACACGACACCCTGCGTCGCTCTATCTATAATATAACAACTGCAGTTCGCTCGCTGCGTTCACACTAAAAATTATTACATTCAGTTCAGCCGTGCGAATTCATGAGTGTGCGCGAGCAAATGAAATTGAGTTCGGAATCACATCACCCTGAGTCTCCTTTCCTCTCCGCCTTCTCTGCCACTGTTTCTTTCGTCATCCGGGAATGAATTTGCATTGTATATAGGCATCTGCTGCCGTGTTTTGCGTCTTCGGATGGCGGGCGTGATTCCATCATGGGGTGGTGTGCGCGGGTATATTATATATACCGTTGGTGTGTTTGTCTTGGAGAAGAGAGTTAGAGTGAGAAAAACGCTCATGGTGAGCTAATATTTATTAAAGACAACTGATAAATAAACATACACACACGGCTTTTAGCTTTCTGTCTGCGCAATTTGCTCTCTGTTTTAGAAGTGCTGGTGAAAAACAACCCATGCTGCTCAAACGATACAGTCATATATTTGCACGCCTTTATATTAATTGTATATTATTATAGTTTATTCATCATTTTAGTATAGGGGTTGTATTATTTATTACATGTATTATGTCTATGTGAATGATGGACAATGATCGGCCTCAATCATGCAGTATATACAATGGTGCAGGATGATATAAATTTTCAACCTGTCCTATATACAGTATATATATATATATAATAATTATGCGCCCGGTGCGGATAATATCAAATAATATCGACAATTGGATAAAGCCCCATTTTTAATATTTGTTTTTTCAAATTGTGTAAATAATTAAATCAAAAGTTAAGTAAAATAATAAACAAGTAAATAACAAATAAATATTTTGATATATATCAATTTCAATATTCATTATATATGAATAAAATATTTCATACAATTACTCATATATATATACAACATATATATACAATTGTATGTAGGATATAGGATATATAGCTTGGATTTGATAACTATTTTACAAATTGATTACAAAATATATTTGTTTCTCCTCAAAATAATTAATTATACGAGTTTTAACTGCATCTGCAGTTTCTGAGATCTCAGCGTTACACTGCACTGACAGATATTGTTCACTATTTAAAGAGTTATATTATATATATTATACCTATATAATTATAGACACTATAATTAAAAATCAATGAAATTAAATTTTAAGTCAAATATACATATGTAGGAATCGAAGTATTGAAATAATTTAAAATACAATATTAATATATCGGATAAATAATGGAAAATTCTAATTCCCTTTCATCACAGTCCAAAATTAACAGTTTGATGGTATCACCGAAATAACGATATTTTATAAGAAAAGTGTTACTTTAGATGAATTTTGAATATCTTTTTCCCGGCCTTTTCATATTATTTATTAAATATTTAGCATTATTTACTACATTTCTGAATAGTTTTTATATTATATAAGATATATTTATTTAATTCTTCTCATTGATTCCTCAGTGCTGACTCCGACTGCGACTCTAACTCCCAGTTGGACGGGAAAGAGTCAGACTGTCATCAACTTACCGGCGCCAATAAACACCAGTCCACAACAACAAATAGCCTGCTCACGCCAAGTCCCGCCACCGCCGTTGCCATGTCTGGCATGCCAACACGCCTATCTAACAACCAGCCGGATCACCACCATCTCGGTTACTCGACGATCCATCATCCGCCTCCCCCTCATCAGCAGCACGGAATGTTCCACCCAGGGCATGCCCACGCCTACTATCAGCATCATTCGCAGCATCAACAGGGCCACTTCGCATCCGTTGCTATGGACGCCAACGGCACGGTAACCGGATGTCCGCCGATGCTATTCAATAGTGGGGAAATGACCTCTAGTTCACCTTACAGCAACACACTTGCCACCGCTGCCGCTGTAGCCGGGATATCAAGTCCAATCCTGCCTCCCTCTTCCTATCCCTCGGTTGCTAGGATGAGCCATGGTCCTGGTAACATGGTGGCCAAATTGTCCCCGATGGGAGGGAGTGATGTCGCTAGTTCCGCGTCAACACCGGAAGACAATAACTCTACACCGGGGGGCTACTTCGCGACAGCGCCTATGGCAGAGGTCTATGGCTGCGGTGGCACTGGACTGGAGAATTCCGACGATGGAGGTTACGGTCGACAGAGCAGCCTCCAGTCGGCAGTCATGGCAACGAGGCTCGATATGACCGGTTATGCCGCTGAGTTTGGTGGGCATCAGTCGCACGATCCGTCGTACCAGCATCAGCATTCAGTGCATCAGAGGAGTTTGGCGGAGCATGTTGGCCTCATGACCCATCCGACTATGTTTCATCATTATCCCTCCTATGCAAGCTAAGCAACTGAGTCATTCTATATATATATATAACTGCTGATCATCCATACTGAAGTGTGTATATATATATACACGATAATGCATGAGACCCATTTATTGTTTTGTAAATATTTTTTTTTAAATTCTGAAATTTTCATAATATATAAAATGTTTCCATAAATAAATGTAACACATAAAACAAATATAAGTCATATGAATTAAGAAAAGTTGAACTCAACACTTCAAATAAACATTATCTTCAACATATTACATATAGGCCTATACTGTTATTATATAGTTATATTATTATATTGTTCAATATACAAAATATATGTATGGCAAAGTGAAATGCGGAAAATGTATGCATATACTTATCTTGCCATAAACATTCCAGATAGCCAAGGACATGGGTGTAAATGTATTTATGTTGATATTTATCTTTTCAATTTGTATACAGTGCTTTGTTACATATATATAATTTGATATTTTTATCAGTTATATATATATAATTATATATATATAGGCAACATTTTACGAATAAAACTTGGAGTTGTCGTGACTTGCAAAATTGAGAATGAAGCTAATATAATAAGAAGATAAAAATTTTATCTGCCTTATATATCTAAATCAGATAACAATTAGCAGTTTACAATATTTATTGTCTCATAAAATAATAATGTAAATTTAAAACAAAAAGTCAGCACCTATATAAGCACACCATAACATATAGATTATTATAATGTATAAATTATTACCCTGTATTTTGAGAACAGCCATTGTTATAACAGACAAAATCAAAATGAGTTGTACATCTTTAATTTGTAAATATATATTTTTATCTATTACATATATAAACGGAATCCGTATGATTATGTTATAGTATATATGACTTTTGGACATCCTATATATGTATAATACATAAATAATAATAATTATATATGCGGATATTTCATTTATATATATTATTATTTTATTTTATCATTATGCAATATATTAAAATCATTTAATCATATACATAATAATAATATATATAAATAATAGCCGATAATTGCTATTGTATATATACCTAACTTTATTCTTAATCTTAAAATTGTGCAACTGTGCTTACAATACATATAGTAAAAAAAACAGACACTTATATATATATATATATATAATATTGGAAATACAGCTATCGGATATTCTATATAGAGTTATTATAGTTTAATAAAATTTTAATTGATAAATGATTATTTTGATAAAACTGTTTTGCAAGCTTATTAATAAATTGATTAATATACCTGAAATGACTTAATATAATGTTGCTCGAAAAATATTTAATCGTTAAAAATAAAGTTAGGTACAATGATTTATTATTGTTACATTGTCGTGTGTGCGCATATTTCTGTACATATATATGAAAGATTTTTTATTGTATACTATATATTATATCATTTATTTATTCATACTTTATTGGAAATTACACATATATATACATATATAGTTTTAAAAGTTTGTGTTTTATATATTTAAACATGTTAAGGCTTATTTTAAATTGTAAGATTCAAATTAAAACATATTTTAATATTCAATTGATTATAACTTTAAAATAATATGTTTGATTGGTTTATATATGCTTAATTATACGTATATTACGTGATTTAGAATACTAAAAATCAATAATATTGTATATATTATAGTATATAATTTGAAAACAAAATTTTGACATTTTGAGAGCGATGGATATTTATATTTACAATGGATATATTTTAGTTATTATTATTATTGTAATTATTCATTAATTGTAGTGTTTTTTAAAAATAATAATCTATAATTGTTGTGCATTTTTATAAATTTTTTAAATGAATTTTATTAATTATATTTAAAAAAGTAAAAGTTTTCCCCATGTTGATTTCAATATCAAAATGCATATATATATATAATATCGGCGAAAATGTTTTAATATTTAGCAGACCAAACTGCAGTTTTTCAAAGTTTACACCATTAATATATATATAGCATATCTAAACCAAACAATGAGAACTGAAAACAAAAACAGCACTGCACCGTTTGTGCTCTATAATTTTACTGTGCAGAGTCCGTCCCATTATATATATATATACATAATATACACACCATGTTTATTCAACAATGCTATTCCATTTTATTTGATTCTTCAATCTCAACATTATATCCCGACCCGCGCACACGTACGGCATGCATATTCAGCAGGAACACTGCTTATGGATAGACTACATATATACAGAGGAACATGTGTGTCTCAGTCAGCTGACCTGTGCTATAAACGGAGAAAGCAGACCTGTATAAATGCTAACTATATATATATATATATATAGTAATGCTAACTATATAGACCGGAGCGATTTCAATCATGTGTTGATGTAAGCATTGAGCTGCTTATTGAATAAACACCACTGATTAATCATATAGTCACACATATACATAGGAACATTTAAACTCGATTTGTATACAAATAGAGTTGTATAATTTAAATTCGGAATTTAAGAAAGTGAAAAACAAACTATTGTTATAATTAAATTAAAGAAATAGGCAACTATATATATGTGTATAATTCTATAACATAAGACTTATTGAGTTGGCCATAACATTATAGGTTATATATATTTTCGCCTGCTTCGTGAAGTGTCAAAGCTAGTTTGTGTAAAGTTAACGCTGCCAGACAAGCATTCCCAAGTTGGCAACATATTTTAATTCTGAAAAAATTTGTATTATATATGGACACAACTGTCTTGGAACAAGGCTATATAGAGCATAGACTATAAAACATAATCCAGCTGTTTAAAGCTTGGTTCCACTTGGTACTCAGGATACTAACCGAACTCGGTGCCTATCTAATAAAATAAGACAATGTTTATCATCCAGCTGCATACATCTTGGGAGTCCGTTGGAGTATAAGTAAGGAAAGAGAGAGACAATCAAAGTAAACGATAGCAATACATACAATGTTAAGTCTATATCACAAATTATTACAGTTAGCTATTTTTTCTTTACATTTATTAACAGAAAGATAATATATTATAATAGAATTGATTGGAACCATCAGGCAAAATCAGCTCACCAGATATAAGAAAGAAAAGAAATGATAAAAAGTGTTCATGGTGTTATGACTGGTTATCACATTTTTATAATTATATTTATGTATAAAGAAAAATACATGTACCAATGATTTTGATTTATATTCCGCACAGGAATCCGTTTTAGACGTGTCAGTAATTAACTTTTTAAAATAAGTTAAATTTCTATTATTTAAATAACGATAAATAGGCTATCCTAAAAATTCTAACTTTATGCAATAAAAATATATCGATTAATTTTGACTTACATACAGTACTATAACTATGTCCCTCTATTGCAGCGGTTTGTATTTGATAACATATATTGTTTTACTAATTTATCCGTTTTATATATACATATATATATATATAGATAGTTAGGATCATAGTTTTATAAATTTATTTGTTAAAAAAAAGGAAAATTCGTTATATTTTGATCAAATACTATACAGTGCATAAATATAATATAAATATTTCTTCATGAACGTATACGTTGATTATTACCGATTAGTATGACGTCTCTCTACTCAGCTGTTGAAAAATTTGAAAACATTAATATGTCCGCGCAGATTAGGGTTAGGGAGTGAAATGTTTCATTATATTACGAATATATTATTCCACGTCTACATTAAATGCATATACTTGTATAATTATTACTCATTACTCGAAGAGTAGTAAATGAATAAAATAAGTTTTATTTGACGTTGCGAAAATAACCTCACAAAGGTTTGGCAGAATATGTAATAAATTAATAACATTTGTTAAATATAAAACGCTTTCAGTAAAATATTATAAATTTATGGCTACATTATAATTGATTTTATAAATATTTTAATAATTGAATACTTAATTATATATATCATAACTAGCAAATTGTTCGTAAAACATATGTCATCACATATGTAAACCGTTTGTCAAAAAAGCTAAGAACCATGATATTTAATCTGTTAATATGTATACTTTTAAGTTATTCATTAAATGCACTTGACTTATTTTTTGGTGTATTATCTATATGTTGAGGATATAAATTATCAAACATTATTTTTTCCGAATGTAAACATATATCAAAATCAAATGAAATATCATCTTACTAAAGCATTTACTATTAGTGATTTAGTTTAAATATACAACAAAAAAGTGACTAATTTTCAATATCGATCGATTTTAGAAAAATAAAATCAGTATTATTTGAGTTTTATTTAGACATTTTAGAAGTTAAAAAAATCACTTAAAATTCAAAGATTTCGCATTATTTTTTGTGAAAACGTTTTGATTTATCAATTTTTATGTTTTATGTATACAGATTCACATATAACTTGGCAGAAGCATATTTTTGTACATCAATTTTAATTTTTTATTTAGGCTACATTGTCTGGCTATGTAAAAAGTAAGTCAATAAAAAATTGATAAAGCAAAACGATTTCACAAAAAATAAAGCGAAATCTTTGAATTTTAAGTGATTTTTAGTGATTTTTAAGTGATTTTTTATAGGTGCTTTTTTTTAAAACAACTGTTATACCTCTAGTTTTTATTTGCTAATTGATCTATAGTCATAGCTTAGAACGTACGCCAGACATAACAACAAAAAAGATCATCTTCATTAAAAAACGGAATTTCTAAAGTTATAAATTGTAAAAAACATATATAAAAGTACCTATGAGTCATCTACGATAGAAAGAAAACTGTTCCACTCGGAATTTTAGTTTCATTGGTTAAACAATAATGTAAAAGTAATATGCCACGTGTGTTATCTTTTATAAACTAAATACAATTATACCAAAAAATATATTTTATTAATTAATTTAGTATTTCAATAATATATACTTCTGTGGGTATACTATTTCCAAATAAAAGCACCTAGATAGACCTTTAGACTTGTTCCACAAAAGATAAGGACATAAGGCTAGTCTTTTTATCAAGTTATAAATATATAGTATGTCACTAAAAACAGTTATAAAAATATTTATATATACGTGTGGTATGTTTACACTTATAAAAATTTAAGTAGTTTTTAATTTCAAATACTGTAATGGAAATTGTAAACTATATTTTAAATAGCGGTAGGTTTCCTGTAACAGCATAAGTAAGATATATCAGTAACGTCAATTAAAAGCACTGGCTGTTGATAATAGTCGTTTATTAACGCAAATGTTCGAGAGAATCTCTCCTTATCAAGCGTGAGTAAGTAATATACAGAAAGTAGAGAACAGGCATAATATATACTATACAGACAGACAAAAGGTACTAATATAATGTGTGAT
>JAUZND010006412.1:0-10775 GCA_034780555.1 Coelogynopora nodosa | reverse complement strand
TTAGACATTCTTAAAATTCCCTGACTTTTCAGAAATGCTCAAATTCCCTGACTTTTCCCTGACCCATACGGACCATGCTAATATAATTTCCCATGATTTTCAATGGTATAAGAAAACCTCTAAAATGAAAACTATAGAAGTATGTTGATTTGGCGGATAGTTTCAGTGAAATTTGGCACGATCATCTTTTATCAAGATAACAGCGTTTTATCGGAAATACATTTTTACTATACTTTAAAAAAAATTTTTTTTTACTATACCGTCAACATTTAAGTATATTCAAGTATATTTTAGGAGAATTATAAAAATTGAAGTATAGTTTAGCAGAATTTTCAAATTCAAGTATATTCAAATAAGTATATTCTTGAATTTCCAGTACACTCGGACATCCTGTTATATTTTTATCTTCAGAAAATATTTTATATTTGTCAATTGAAGCAGAATAATATTCAGCGTTACCCTTTTATTTAAGTACAATGTTATATTTATATAGAAAATAATTTTCCAGAGACTAAAGTGGTTCTCCTTATATATTTGAATGCAAATATTATTATCCCAACGCAACACTTGAACCAGATGTTGAACATGGCGCTCGTCCTGCAGAGCTCACCTTAACCAGCCAGAGCTTCAGGTTCTTGGCGGCAGCAACGAGCACCCTGTGCCGATGGTCCTGTGTCTGGTTGAGCACAGTGAGCAGGTCCTCGATACGGGTGGCAACACCCAGCTTCATCTCGCGTCGTTCAGCCGCCGCGTCCGGGCAGGGGTAGAGAGAGGCGTGAAACCTGATTGGTGAGGTTGATGGCGGAAATAGGGCAATTGGGCAGAGCTTTCTTTAGTGAAAGGCTTGTAGTGTGACGGTTTGTGACAACTTGACGGTAGCATTACATATCAGTTCGACATAATTTAGGGTTGGAAATTGCAAACGGGAAAATAATTAATTGTCTGAATCACATGGAACACTGAATCGGATTGGTTAAAATGAGATAAGTTCGTAGTATTAAATTAGTAAAAAAACAATAAAATCAGCATTCAATCTAGATATTAAATATATATTTTCTAAATATTTTATCCCGTGTATCCTTTTTAATAAATGATATATTAAAAAAGTATAAGATTTTAGATTTCACCAAGCAAAATTAGATAATAAATAACTCAGAAGGTTTTATAATTAAAGTGTTAGAATAAAAGTTTTAAATTAATTCCGATTAAAATAGAGAAAAATCAAAAAAATAACCGGACATAAATTTCCTAATATTTATATAGTAAATCAAAATATAAATAAACTTCGATGTGATAATTATTCACAAATAAACAAATGTAAAATGAAAAAATGTAATACTAAAGCATAATATTCAGTTGACATTATAGTAATTATTTTGACAATATTTTGTACTAAAACATACGTTTTAAAATGACATTAGGAATAAATAAAACAACAAACGAGTAAAGCGAAAATAGAAAGGTTATAAAAACGTCAGTGAAGAAACAGAACAACAAACACGAAAAAATATTAAATAATTAAATAAGCAAACTAAAAACAGTTTCATAAAAATGAATTACAAAGAAGCATCACAAAACAAGAACAACACTTTTGCGAACTTGCGCAGATTAAGACAAACAGGGGATACCTTGTAGGGAACAAAAATGAAGCTGGATTTCAAGTAACATATTTCTGTAAAAAATAAGTCACACATAAAATAAATAGGATGAATATTAGATATTGCAATAAATGGTCATATTTACAATTAGATAATTTTTAGTTATAGTCAATTATGTTATAAAAAATTCAAACTGGAAGCATGTCTTACAGTTTGCTCCCACAAAAAAGGTATTACACATATTGACCGATCTTGTAAATATTTAATATAGCACTTAGCAATATTGGCAGATAATTATTGATAACAAAAGAGTATTTCTCGTTGCTCAAAACGATAAAAAAGTAGTATAGTCATTGTTGTTGATGGTAAATCCCTATAACAAATAGCGAAAACGTTAGTGCAAATTTAGATGGTGTTAATAGTTGAAATTATGTACGGTTAACAGTCCTCAAGAAAAATGTAAAATAATGTAAAATAAATTACAACAATGCTTTTTTTAAATGTACAATGAAAATGATGCCTGTAAATATAGAAATAAAATTCACGTTATATTTCACTACTCAATCTCCACTTTCAATCAATAACGTATAATTATACTGATTGATATAATAATTAAAATCGGTTAAATCATGTTTATTTAGTAAATAGTTTTTTTATAATTAAATATATCTTATATTGTACAAATATTATAAAGCTTTACTTTCTAATGGTTTTCATTGTTGTATATAGCTTTAGGCCTACACCCATTATATATAGTTTTTAAGGAGTCAATCAGTCACTAAAAATAGTGTTTAAGAAAATCTAGGTATTACATTCCATTCCTCGTGGACAGTATCTCCTTATATAGCAAATATTCAATACGTAAAAATGTGTTAAATGGTCAGCCGAGGTAGGCATATAATGTTCACCAAAAATATTTGCTAGTGAATTCATTTACAATTCAATATATTGTTGATAAATACTATAGTCTATAAGTATAGGCACCAAACTAGATGGAAATATCTTGCTTAATAAGCGGTATACGATATAGCCATTTTCGAGGTCATAAGGAATAATATCTTTGAGGATAAAATACAAACTTCCAAAATTTAAAAATTAACTTTAAAAAATGAAACTATGACTACAAAATAATAAAAACTTCAGACAAGGATTTTATGCATCAATCTAAAATGCTCCGGCAATAATATAAAGCTTGCATGTATAAGTTATAATCATAGATTACAGTAAAAATAAAGTTATACAATGACCTTAAAACACTTGTAAAGTGCAGCGCTATAAATACAATTGCGCTATGCTATGTGTGTGTGAGTGTTGAACCGTGTAATGATCACAGCAAATGGTGCACGAAATTCAGAAATAATAACGGGTAATCTCGAAAAACAATTATGCAAGCCATAACAATTTTAATACCCATGTTCAATAACAATATATTTTATATAATAGATTCAATTTTGGTAACAATGAAGAAATCCCATGTATTAGTTATACTATAATAATACACAGAGCTTCAGGGCATTACAATATATTCTAAACAAAAGATCAGGACATACACAATATGTGTTATTTTGTAAAACTTTTACATTTTATTTTAAATCCATACAATATATGAATGATTTAGATATACAAGTCCACATACAAAGTTATCGAATAGTTTAGAAGGTTCCTCACAATTTCAAGTTTACTAAATTGCGTAAAATTAAGTTCACTAAAAAGAATAACGCCGAATTGTTTTTTTTAATAGACAATTAGTTAATTATTACATATTTTTATTATTAAACAAATAAAAATGCGTATAATTTGTTCATGAAATTTTAAAACGCAGGAAAAAATCCACAATCTCTTTCCGCAGACATTTAAGTAAAATTTAAAATGCTATGGATTCTTCAGAATTTTTAAGATTAAGGAAACATAACCCATGTAAGCCTATAAACTACAAGGCACTTCACTAACAAATTAGTGCTAAATTGAATAAATAAGTGCATCTGATTAAAATAATTAACGATAACTTAAATGATTATTTTCAGCAAGCGTCCTCTTCTTTATAACTTAACAAAATGCTTAAACATACGGACCAGGATTCCACACTCATGATGTACCTCTTATGATTCCTGATAAGATTTTGAGAACAAAGAAAAAACACTGCGAGTAATGATTGAATTCAAACTATCTCATTCACCAGTAACATGCAAGAGTCAAAGCAATATTATGTACGAGTAGTTAGTAAAAAAAAAAACATTTTTCGTGCAAATTTTCACAAAAAATACCCATATAAGTAGTTCAAATAAATAATACATAAGATAGTATTATCATGACAGTTAGGAAATATTATGTTCACTTGCTATCCATAAAACTTACCCTTCGCAAATCTTCCTGACACGACTTCTCAACTGGTCGCCTTGGAAGAACACCACGAAGACACACTTGTTAACCCGCGTACCCTGGAAACAGGACATAGACCGGTGTTTTATAATTAGTTGCTCCGCTATGTATTGAAACTAAAATAGTAAGTACTTAATAATATTCACGCATGCAATTTCATTTTTGATTCAGGCTAATTAACACATTGCACATAATGTGAGGAAAAAGTGTTTACCAACCGACAAGTTAGGATACATTACGATAACTATTTTTTTCTAATTTGAAAGATACACACAAATTAAGTCTTAACACTGAATAGGTTCATCATCATTTTTTTAAAGCTTTAACAGTATTAAATTTCAGTTGAAACATATATGATATGATTTAGAACCGTCCTGATGCAAAATAATCACCCAAAATGTCCGGAAGTGCGGGTGAAACTGGTACGAGAAAGTAAAAATTGGAAACTGTTCGCCAGACTGGCGAGAAATTCTTTTGTTAAGATGAAAAGTAATTTTCAGGGTTGCCAGACCAATTCTAAAAAAATTACAGAAGCGGACTGCAAACCTCCCGAAATTAGAATCTGCTATAAAGAAGGTGTGCAATGGAGTGCTGCTTCGTGACAATTTGGGGTTAAGGGAACAGAGCCTCTGGTGGGGGTTTCGGTGGTGGCCATTATGGCTGTTTTGACCAAAATGGTCATTTCGGTGCATTTGACTAAAACTGTAGCACACTTGCATGTAGTAAAGCCAAAAAAGCCGAAATTATCCCATTTTTATCCGAATGCTATAAACCAAAATTGTTTAAAAAGTCTGAAATCCGAGACATTTTATTTCATTTTAGAGATGATAGAAAATATTCTAAAATCCGGGACTATACCGGAGAACCTGCCCGGGACACTTGGCACACCTAAAACCGCAACACAGGCTTCCTACTTATTAAGTCACATGAAATTAAAGGCACACTGAAGGTATTCTTAAAGCAAAACAATTATTTTCAAGACACCTAGGTAAATAATATATATGAGAAACATTCATTAAGCAGATTTAAGTATTAAAATGAATTCGATGAAAAAACCATAATTTTTTTACATTCATGCAAAATAAAATTCAATATATTTTGATAATTTGGTACTTTTTTTAAGGCGAGTGGAATCCCCAATAAGCCCCCCCCCCAAACCCCATTGACGTGTTATAGCATTTACAAGATCTATAAAAAACGAAAAACGAACATTCGGGACGTCCGGAATGTTCAAGCGACCTAAAGAACGTTAAATTCTTCTCAAAACATGTCAAAAGAGTATTTTCCAGAAAGCTATATTTATACTTTGACGATGAACTTGTCTTTTCGGAAATTTATCATTTTTTAATGATACTGTTTAATTTTGTGGAATATTTAACAGCATTTATTACAATTACACAAAAGTTAAATACGCACACGGAAAAAAGTATACACCCCCTCTGAAATTAGTTGGAAACATTTGAGTCAAAATTGTAATTAGAAAACGTTTGAACCTTTGTATTAATCAGGAAAATATGTTATACATGCTAATATAAAATAATATCGAATATTATTCTATAAACCTACAATAGATTGATTGTAGCTATAGTGCACATATCGTCTCAGTAACTTGTTGTACATTGAGTAAGAGAATAACAAAATACTCACAGTTAAATAAGTAAACTATTATCTGTGTCTCTCTCTCTATCAATAGTGCACATATGTTGCGTTAATTGATCGATTTTAACATTGAAAATCAATAATCATGATTCCTGTGGTGTTACTAGATTTAAGAGTGTTTCAGTCCAAATTAATGTCTTAAAATAACTCGTTTGCATTTTAATAAATTTAGAGATAAAAATGAAAACCACAAGTATAAAGTAATAACAAAGAAAAATTATATTTCTGATTTTATTAACACAATAACACCATGACTTACTCGGGTTGACTTGAACACTAGGAATACAGATAAGTGTGAATGAATAACTTTGCATTAAATGACTATATTATTATAATTAATGCTATAATACGCCCAACAAAGATGCTTATTGAAACATTTTTTGTAAAAAAATGAAATAAGAAAAGCATCAAATTACAAAATAATTTATTTTTAAAATATAGATTAAAAATAATTTATTTATAATATTTTTATAAAGTTTTTTTTTCGCTTTAACAAATCAATAATCTAGTCGTCCAAAAATAAAACTAGAAAACAAGTATAAACAAACATTACATTTTTTAAAATTAATTAATATAATTATTAATTGTAAAAATTCATGAATTAGTCTACAATAAGATCGATGAATCGATTTTATATTTCTTCACATCTAACACACTATATGGCCCACTGTGCAAGCAATGGCAGGCATCTTTTGGGATTACAATGTTTCCGTTAGTTAGTTTTATAAATTTTGACGACGTTTTCCCCGATGGGCTTTCTTCAACATTGAGGAGTTGATCATATTCTAATGATATATTTTATGAAAGTAATGAGAATGTTAGTAACAATATAATATTAATACCTAGCTATAATAAAGTATTACTTTAATTAATTTTTGCTATTAGTTTGCTAGATATAATAATATTTTCGCGCATGATAATAATACATTATAGGAAGTTGAAAAATAATGATTAGAACACAGGTATTAATAAATCATTATTAAAAAACACTATACTTCCTCAATTGTATAAAACTATACATTTATAAATATATTTTTAAAATTAGATTATAATATAGTAAATAAAAAATAGATTATAAGAAAACTGGTACAAAAAAGAGTTATAAAAAAAGTCTAGCCGATAATTTATTATTAACTCGAATGATACCAAATATAACAACGGTTAGGCCTACTACAAATTAACAATATTGATAAGAAAAAATCCTTTCTTTAGCCAAATATTAGGAAAAAAAACTCCTAAAAAAGATATACAAAATTAGCCTTGGCTTTATTGAAGATTGAAAACAGAATACGAATATTTGGCTTAAATAAATTATTGTCGTATATCATAAATTGTAAATATAGGTTTTCTTTAACTAAGTTTATGTCGTGCATACCCACGTTTTCATGTTGCTCTGCTATATAATAACTACTGTTAAATAAATAAGTAAAAAATTTTAATCAAATTTTAAAAACAAAAATACTTAAATGTACAGTTTGAAATATATAAATAAAATGATGGGTACAAACCAGATGTGAGTTAAATACACCATTATATTTTGCATGTAGCAGTAAATGAATTGTCTTCAGCTTTTATTATATGTTTTATATAAATATTTCTATTGATTAATGATTTAGACAGGGTTCCAGCGCTTTTACCTGGAAGAAATTCTATCACATTTCCAAGAGTCATGCATAAAATTCCAGGAACTAAAAATGCATTCCGACCTAAATTATGGGTAATGCAAATGCAACGTATGAATAGTTTATACTATGTTCATACTATAAAGATATGTAAACATACATAATAACTAAATAAACACTTATAGTATTCGTATTTGTGGTAAATAAAATATTTATATTTACATATTGACTAAATTCCATGACTTTTTTTTAAAATATTTTTAAGGCCTCGAAATAAAAAAAACATCTGTAAATAAAAAACTAATAAAAAAACTTATGCATCTACCGTGGAGGGGTCCTCTAAGGATTCCTCTATCTCGGCCTGCTTAAGGAAGACATTGCCTCGACACGCGCGCCACAACAGTCGCTCGAAAGCGGGCATGCGCTCCCGGAGGAACACACCGGCTACGAACCTGAGTGGATGGGGGACAGGAAAGGCAAGGTTGAGCGGGATTGTATGTTCTCGCATACAGTTAAAAAAAAATAATGAATAACTTATTCAGATATAATGTGTTTATTCAATACGGCGTTTCGTTGTTATCAGATTTTATAAGGACAATTAAAAAGCTTAGAAGCATTTTGTGCAGTGCAACATCGCACATAAAGTAAATAAATTATATATCTGAATAATCTTTTAATATTTAAAAATATATAATATGCAGTCTATTTTCACAAAATACTAAATGGCAAATTGGTTAATACTAAAATTAACAGAAGAACAATGAACATTTCAAAAACATAAACTGCATAACGAAGGCATAAAATATAAAGTTAATAATAAAATCTGATATTTATAACTTATTGAGATAAAATTTAATTTAGATATTTAAATATATTCAAGCAAAACTGAAGTATACTGATAAATATAATTTTATATTTCATGTTGTTGCAACCAGACTGGCGAAATATAATGTCCTCTAAAATATATCGGTTTGATGTCATAAAAAGCATATTTTGTTTCAAGCTAATATTATTATATTCACGGTGACCTGATCCACTATATAATATACTATGTAAGCTCCAAAATATTGAATACGTTTTGAATTGAGATTTGACAGTGTAATGTAATATTATAATTATATTTCAGAAAATAATATTAATAACATAATCTAAAATTAACCGAAAAACATTGTTGCCTGATGGCAACAATAATAAGTTTTGTAATACTTTTTAATTCATTTGTTTCAAAAATCGATTAACACATGCAGAACCACGTGATGTACATATTCCATAGACTAATACACCAATACTCAATAGTTATATGCTTTATTATTTACAACAAATTTCCGCCATAAGAGTATAAAATGTAACATTATCATTGAAGCAAAAGAAACACTCATAAAAGCGGTTTACTAACACAAACTAACTAATATAAGCAGTAAACTCGACATCATCCAATTTATGTGTGGGCGGTAATTTTGTTGGTTTAGATCAGAGCAGTAAAGTTTAGAAAACCAACTTACAAAGAACAGTTTTTCGTTAAATATATTCTGCGAATTATAGACATTTTTGTATATAGATTAACTTAGCTTGTATTTTTTTGTAGCCTATTAATAAATCTGACGTACGATCTATCTCTCTTTAAGTAAACTGTTACTTATTTAAAAGAAAAATAAAGGTCTCCCGCAGCATAGTTAAGGATAAATAGAAATAGTGTAAGACCGGTGTATGCTGCAATTTTTATTGTATTAAGTCAAAAATAAAATTAAGTTAAAACGTTACACAGAATATTTCGTGCTTCCATACACATCGTCAGCTATACACCGGTCTTACACTATTTCTATGTTACTTATTTAGTTTTATTCGAATTAGTAAAACAACTAAAATATAATTTATTTCTAAATTGTGACTTCTATTGCTTCATTAATAATTATATTTAAAAAAAATTACATTTAAAATAAGAATATCAAAAGTATATTTATAGAAGCAATTTTTTTAGTAAAAGTATGATTAGGACGTGAGAATTATTCGAATCCTTAATAGTTTATAAAAATAGACAATTTTGTTTATCATAAACATAATTTAATAATATAGTTATAATATAAACCTAGATTAAACTATTGTTCGTAAATACCTGGAATATTATAATCCATTTACACTGAACATATTTGTATTTACAACTAACCAACTAAAATATATTACATAATAATATGTGTACAATATGTTTTAGCATGTCAAATGAAAAAGTCGGTCATTGATAGTTTAAAGGAATTTGTACAACCTAACCGGCCAAATAAAATGGATGACCTCTGATCTACTGATTTAGTTGACCAGCTGACGTGGTTATTGTGCAATTAAGCGATTAAATTCTGTCACAGAGAATTGAAACAGCACAATACCACGTCAAGCCTTTGTACACTTGTTATGAATATTGGATTGGGATATTGTACTTTGGAATAACAAATAATTAATTTCAGTAAAAACAATTTTATCGTTTATCAGAATGCAATATTTTCTTTATATAATTAGATTGAAACATTATGTTCCAGTTTCAATATTTCATATAAATTAAATGATTCTAGGAGATACAATTTTTAAAATTATTTTAAGAGAATTACTCCAGTTATATTACTTTTGTTAGCAAAGGGATTTTTAGTTAAATTATAAGCAACAAATTTATAAAGTGATGGTTGCACTAACATGATTCTATGTAATAAATTTTTGTTGATCATTACAAAATTCGTGATTGTCGCAATTTATGTAAAGAATTGGTTAAACAATTAATGCATTCAGATTGTGTACGTAACACCCGGGCATCGTGGACTCACTCAATCCTCTGATCGCGAAGGTCCCCTCCAGCCGGTTGAATCGCCAGATCCAGCGGGATGGCCGCATGCTGCTCGAAGGAGGTGGTCAAATGGTGGGAGGGTAGGAAGCCGGAGTTCTCAAAGCCCTCGCCGTGGTCCGGTCTGCGAATCACTTCACTTACGTCCTATTGGAGTGGAGGGGGGGGGGGGGGTGTAGAAGGGACGATTAGAGACAGTTGCACAACAATTGGTAATCCACGATTTCATAAATATTTACAAGGTATTCAACTCACTTTTAAATGGTTATATTTTTAATTTTGCAGAGTTATGTATAGTGTATTTTATGTGATAATAAAATGGTGCACATATGAGAATTACACCTAACGTAAAATACACAGACTAATTCTATTAAATATGTATTATTTCTTTAATCTTATTTAAATTCATTGTATTACCTTGTAACTAATTATGTAACTTATTACGGTTTGGAAAATAGGTATTGGTCGATAGAGGTGAGCGCATTAGAGTGCTGCAATGTGTTCAGTGTTCAGCACAGTTGGACATTGCATGAGTGTTCAGCACAGTTGGACATTGCATGAGTGTTCAGCACAGTTGGGCATTGCATCAGTGTTCAGCACAGTTGGACATTGCATGAGTGTTCAGCACAGTTGGACATTGCATGAGTGTTCAGCACAGTTGGACATTGCATGAGTGTTCAGCACAGTTGGGCA
>JAUZND010006411.1:0-10775 GCA_034780555.1 Coelogynopora nodosa | reverse complement strand
AAAGTCCAACTCAGAGACTTCACACAGACCCTCTGCCGTAACATGACTTATAAGATGAGCCGGGAAGACCACATGCTCCCCCTCACTCGCAACACTGGATACCAAACCCGGCAACAGGCATCGCAGGTCCCTTTCTGCAGGAGTACTCGCCTAAAAAACTCGATCGTGCGTTTTTTCAAAAAACGTTTCCCTTCTCGCTTATATTACCTATCTCCTCTCTTTATATCTTTATAATTTGTCACATGTCACCGATATGTTTGTGTCATAAATAAAGCCACTATTATTATTATTATTATTATAATCCCTAACAAGCTATTTTGGTTTAAAGTACTTATGACAGAATTCAGCTTTGACTCTTGAGTAAAAGTGCGTCATAGATATATATAATAGCTGAATAACTATAGTGACATATCTTGTAGTAATCAAATATCTTTGATTGTGTGAAGCTATTAAGTACTACTTATAGGTAATGTTGTGAAATGTGCTATAAGTAAAATTACTAATGAAGACACGAAAGTTTGATATAGACTTACAAATCAGGACTTTTAAAAAACCGAGATATAATTTTAGGTAAATTCTACTGTAGTTCATCAGATCCAAAGAGAATTTCAGCCACTGTGTACAAATGTCAATTGGGTACCTAATATACTTATCGTTTGCGGAATAAAGTAAAACAATTAGTAGGATACTTTCCTCTAACTCCACCTCAGTATTAAGTTTGAATCACAATAAATTATACGGGTTTGCATATATCGTATATTCGTCTTTATCGTGTTTTTAATGTGGATTATTGGAATACGATTTAGGCGAGTTCTACTTGACATAGTTACGGATTGCTTTAGTTTTTTTATATTTAAATTCCGCTTAACTTATTTTAATATGGTATAAATGCTGTTTAATACTGTTTATATTATTGTACCAATGAATGAATTATCATTATTATTTTATTGTAATAAAATTTTAATGTGCATATATATGTTTTGTATTGATAATTTTATTTATTTAGTTATATATACCGTGCTGTAATGATCAGGGCAGCAGTTAAATATTATATTTATTTATTAGTACTTAGTTATCTACCTTCAATTGCAGGAGTTGTTGAACAAATGAAATTTCCTAATTATGAGGTGCTATTTCCAGCGTGTTTCCTAGCATAATATAATTTTTTTGTGCTATTAATGATGGGAATTTTGTTCGTATTACGTAATTTCCCCCGGAATTCTTAATTTGCAAAATTTATCTTTGTGGTAATTTTTTTTTCCGTTACGATTCTGAATTAATCTTGGTGTGAATCCCGGTCAAGCTATTTTTTCCCCCCGTAGGGATTCATTCTTAATGTGCTAAATTTATGTTAGTGCGAATCCTGGTCAAACTATTTTTTCCCTCCCGTAGGGATTCTTATTTTATCAAAGCAAGATCCCGACTGGAGTTCGTAAGATCCCAAAGAGGTCCCGATCACGGAAATCCCGCTGAGATTTGTTTGTCAAATGTTGACTTGTGTAGCTATCTGCTCCCCTATAATACCATAATGCATTCACCATTGCATTGTATCATAGTCATGCTTAGGTATGTTGTCAAAGGAGATTGATGTTATTATTTGGATCAATTGGATCAATATTATTATTTATCCAATCAAAACTTCTCCGCGCGTATGCAAATTCTAATGAAGCACTATAATCATTTATTTAATATAGGGGCATTAATGCATATATATATGTAAACATTGTACATGGTAATACGTATAAATATATATATATATATTCTGGTTTTTGTATAATATATATGCTGCTCTTTGCAGACGCCTATATATATAGTATATAGACGAATATCATATATACTACTGTATACATTTATATCATGTAGCCCTTTACAATTTCTACAGACGTAACGGTGATCATTTGCCGCTGTAGAAATGGCATGGTGAATTTTATCTATAATCATTTTGATCTATTGTATATCTATATAGTTAATTTATTAACACCTTAATTATGCTTTACATTGATTTACAACTTATTTATAATATAATAAGTGTTGACTAAAAATAAACTCAAAATAATTTTTTACTAAATAAATCCACATGTGTAACTTATTGTATTTTAGAGCTTGCGCGCATTTAAATATAAAGTGGTACTTGTTCCGCTGACATTTTAATGGGGTCTCTATTTTTACTTTGCAACTCAGATTAATTACATTAACTTTGTAAATTTATTAATTGCATGGTGTTCTCTCTGTACACCGTATAACTAAGCTTTTTAATGTTGGTGAGTATAATATTAGAGTGTATATATATGTGCATCATGAATAGATCCAATTTTACCTACTCGGTCAAATCCGAAGCGTGACAAGTATATATATATCTCAATAACATGTCAAAATAATTAATGACTTTTCTTGTGCTGAGAAGTTGCGCTGTTGTAAATAAAGAATATTACAGAATATAAGTCATTCATAGTATATTTTTTGGATGTTACTCCCCTTTATAATAAAAGTAACTCCTAATAAAAATGTATTGCAGTGTACAAAATTGGGCGCATTTCGAATGACAATAAATTCTTATTATCGTATAATTTGTTGTGTAGAAATTTGATTATTGAGTTGATTGTTAACTTAATAATCAACTTCATTGTTAACTTGATTACTTTATCGTTATAATGAAACAATTGAACAATAATAATAGATTACTTTAATTTAAAAATAAAAATTGTTATAATGTGCTAAAATGTTAATATTCATAGGTCATGTGATAAACAGCTGATCATTCGTTTTCGATAGTGTTACAATATTTTTCTTAATCAATCCAACAAATTTGGCAAAATCTCAAAAATACTGTTAAATATGGAATCTGATTCACTCAATGGTTAGTAACTGTTACGTGCTAATTTTATTATTTATGTTTCTTCATAGTGCATGTCTCTAAATGTATGTCATGTGCCAAGTGGCAAGTAAGTAATAATTTGAGTCAAATTTTGATTATTGTTGATTATATTTATGTTTGATGATTTGATTAATTTGATGATTACATTTAGTCAGTTTACTATTATTTATTTATTATTATTTAGATTACCCAGATCAAAATGTGCTTATAGTTTAAGAATAATTCTAAGTATTTATTTTTTCTAATTGTAAATACTAAATATTACTCCTGAAACTAAATTTTAAAAAGCAATTATTAAACAAGTATGTAAAAACCTTTTTTAGCCATGTTTATTCATATGAAATCTTTAATTATTTAGATTGTAAAAAAGGTATACATACATAATATACAGTGTCAGTATATTTGTTCTAAACTATACTATAGTATGGCGATCCAGTAAATGGAGATTAGACCAGTAAATTCCGAAATTTTTCAATAATAGTAAATATTTGTTTAAAATTATGTTTACCATTTATTTAGTTTATAATTTATTAATTAATTATTTATAAATTAATTATTATTTATTATTATTATTTATATATTATATATATTTTTTATATTATATATTATTTATATTATTATATTATTTTATGTTATATTATATTATTTATATTATATTAAATTATATTATTATATTTAATATTATTTATATATTATTTATTCTAATTTATTATTATTAATTAATATAATTAATTAATGTACTGGATCCAACATTATTATGAGTGACATTTTTTGATTTTCATATAACATTTTATAAATACATGTTTTCTATGGATTTATTGACACTACTTTTAATATCTCTAATTCTATATTTGACGCTATTTTTAAAAATTCGGAATTTACAGGTCTAAACTTAAGGATCGCCATATTAAAATGATTGCCTTATTTGGAACATGTTAGAATTTTTATTTGGCCATGCCATATTTTTTTGTCTTAGCCAGTTACACCAAATTCTACTTTTTCACCTCTGTTAGAGTGGGAGTCACATGTCACAATATAATATTTATATGTTGTTGAAAATGATTTATTAAAAATATTTTGTCTTTAATTTATATATATTTCATTTAAACTCTCATACCACAAAAATTATAGCAAAAACATTGTAGGCTTGATGCACTACAGGCCGAAAGAATTATTTGTGGATTGATTTCATATAATTAAAATTTAATATTACTCATAATTATAATATAAAAAATGTATGTATATATACCATTCCATATATAACATCAAAATTTCTATTAAACAAAAATAAATCTTCAATGTTGATATGCCCATGATTAAAAGGTTAAAACGGTAAAACTTCTATGTTTCTTCTTTTACATTATATATTAAAATTTATATATCTTAGCCTTAGTTATTGCCCACCGATAATATAATTAAAAATGTAATATTTGTAAACGAAACCAAAAAACAATAACTTCAAATAAGTGCAAATAAATAAATTAACGTATACTAAAACAATAACTATCATGATTATATCTCAATGACCAAAAAATGTATTATTTTTATTTATGTTCAATAAGCAGGTAGCCAAATATGTTTATTAGCCACATTAATTATAAGTTAGTACTACATATATTTAAAAAAACTAACAAATGCATATGTTGCAGATAATGGTTTCATGATCTGCACAGATATATATTTTTAACATATAAATTATAATAAAACGTAACTAAAGATGTTTATTTTCCACATTAATTATATAAGTTAGTACTATATATATATATATATATATGTATATATAAAGAGAGAGAGAGAAAAAGAAAAATCATTCATATATACATCTATATGTTACTCATAATATGTTTATGGTCTACACAGATATATTTGTACACAGATAAATTATTATACAACTAAATGAATTATTTATATCGAGGTGATTTTTTCATGTCGAACATTTATGAGGAAAGATGACTGATTACTTCTTTTAACATATATAATAGCAGTACCTAATAATACGGATTGGAGTATCAAAATACAGGTCTTAATTAGTGTTCATTATATGCTTCATAGATATGCGAATATACCTATATATACCATCTGATTTATATTTCTCATAGAAATACTATGATGCAGACAACATTTTTTATTTAATGAATGGTTTATATGAAGCATATACGTACAAATTAATACGAAATACCTAAATGTTTTACTTTTGTTTGTAAATGTTCTATAACATTTTGTTAGCTTATAATGTTCTACAAAAAAAGTTATAAACTCAACGCATGGATGACAATTGATTGACAAATGTAATAAGAAAATAATACTAAACTAATACACTGAGAAAATGTGCAGGTTTAAAATCTAATGGATGTGACTGACAGAGACTATATTTTAAAAAATTAACTAAAGTAAAACTATATCCCGGTAAAAACATAGTGCGCGACTGACAAGCGGTCATAGTGCGCGAGTCGCGCGCAGCGCAGTTTCCATTATTCCAGTTATTATTATACAGTTCCAATAATTATTCACATATTTATCAATTTTTTGGGCACCCCTAAATTGCCTGGCCACTGAAGTGCCTCCCGCGAACCGCGCACTACATTTTTAACGGAATACAATCAGGATTTTTCGATCGTTTATGAGGTTGTAACTTAAATCCGGAGGAAAAAGATGAGGACAAATCCTAACAAAATGTAACCTATTTTCAAGGTCATCAATACGAAAGTATTTAAAATAAACAAAATGGATTTTTAAATAATCCAATTGATTAATAAAAACAAATGTAAGGGATTTTATAGAATGTCGATAAATATGGTCAAAATACGTATACTTTTAAATGAATTCTGAAATACACAAATAATTAAATTATAACTAATTTTAAGTAATTCTTACATTCTTTAAATTAAAATTGTTTGTTTATCTTTGTTACTTGTTTTAATGCCGACCTTAAAAACTAGTTATATTTATTCTTTCGGGTTTTCCAACTAGTTATAAATTTATTCCTCCGGATTTAAGTCACAACGGCCGTTTATAAGAACACAGCTGAATGTGAGCTATCCAAGAATACTACCTTCTAACCTTTGGTTAAGAAATATCTTCAGCGTGGGAGAATACTATAATTTTATTAAATTAATTTTCAATTTAATTAAGGTGATTGCTTATTTTGATTATAACTTTTATAGAATTTATAAAAAGTTTTTCTTGAACTGTAGTAAAAATTGAACAAATTTGTAATTAAATCAATTAAATGTTTTATTACAATAGTAGAATAAGTGTAATGCGGGAAATTTATGGCCAATGAAATAATTATATTCATTTTAAAAATAAATATAACACGAAAACGTGTATTCAATATAGCTTTTAAGTATATATATACACTATTATACATACTTATACAGTTTTTGAAGTAAGTATATTAGTGCGGCGTCGTACCACTAGTCAAAGATATTGCGAAAATCCCCATGGAAACCATGTGGACTCCTCGCGAAAATCACAAGATCAATGTGGAAACAATGTTGATTCTGGCATTCGATCTGGTTTCCACACAGAAATTACGCAGAATGTTATAGCATTTAAATTCAAAAAAGCTATTAATATCCTTCATAGAAATAAGACACCCCAAATTTTAATTAAGCTCATTAAATGATAACTTTAATATTTTAATAATAATAATAAATTTAATAAAATGATAACAGTATTTAAATTTATTCATTAGACTATTCCATAACAAACTCTATATAGAAACAAACTCTCTGACCATAGCTAAATAAAAATTAACTTTTTAAAATAATATATACCACAGCAATCAGTATGTAATATTTGAAATAAGTCCATAATAAATTTAACTTCATAGAAAAGTTCAATATAAAAATTATTTGTATATTTATATTACAATAAAGTAGTAGTAGTAATAATAGTAGTTCACTCAGATATAATTAAAATATCAAATAAATCAGGTTGAATGTCAACACATAATAATTGTCAGCTTTTTTGTTCTACTCGCATCCCTTCCGGATTGGTTGAGCGAATCCTTCATCTTTCCCCAATCGTAAAACGCCCTAGCCGATGAAAGGGCCGCTGAAAAAAGTATGTATAACAGAAATAATAGAGGGAAGGAGTAAAGAAGCGAGAAAGGAGGGAGGGAATGAAATAAAGGTGAAGAAAATAATTAAGGGAATGGGGAATCAAAAAAATGATAAAAACGGTGGGAGAATTGAGGGAGGCGCTTTAGCAATCGAAAACACATCACCTAATCAAATGTGGGAGATGTAATGGAAAGAAACGATAAGACAAATGTGGGAAAGAGGAAGGTATAAAAGAGCGTAAGCAAAAAGAAAGAAGAAAAGAAGAAGATGAAAGTCGAAAAAGAGTATAACTGTAGAAAATAATAGAGAACTTAAAACAAAAAAGCAGACAAGGGAAAGGTAGTATGAAATTAAAGAAGTGAATTTAAAAGAACAGAAGATATAATGGTTAGGTAAACATTAGAAATCATTTATAAACGTTTTCTTCAGAACTATTTATCAATCAGCAAATAAATGCAAAAATATGGATTGAATGTTAGGATAGTACATCATAACTTAAACTATCATATGCGGAAATTTTTACTGCTAGTATCTTATAAACACAATTAGGAAATAACATCAAAATATATATTTAAAAAATAATTTATCTCCTGTCTAAGTCTAACAAGCGTTCAGCCTGTTCCACAATACAACAAGCAAATAGTAATTTACAACAATCAAATAGTAAATTGGGTTCTACACTACAACACGCAAGTAGCAAATAGTAAAAATTCCCAAGCAACAAGTAAATGCGTTGTTAATTAGGTACTACTTACTATTTGTATCGTGGAACAGGCTACAGGTATTAACGAAATAGAAAAGTAACTACAACAAACCTTTAACTATCTCCACAAGGTCTTCTGGCGCCTCTTACCTTTTGCTCTTGCCCGCGTTGTCGAAAACATGATCTTTTAGAAAGTCCGACCCTTTCAATTTGTCAATAATTGTCTTTGCGAACTTGTTCGGATTGACCCGGGGGATATCAGACAGGCGAAATTGGTGACCCATGTAATCTGTCAGCACCCATGAAAATTTGAGATTGACAAAATTACCGTACAATTTTCCTCAATTGTGGAAATGACAGTCTTATTTTTTATCCATAATATACAACAATGTTGACAATATTTTATGACATAATAAATAATTGGTATAAAAAAACTATTATATTTTTCTAAAATATTTAAATAGTAAAAAAATTCATAAATGGAATTGGTATTCAAACAAGTTCTTTGAGGTCAATAGGTAGCCTATATGGTAATTGGAACTAAAAATGAGAGTATCATAATTGTTAGGTATGGCTATATACTTTATTAAATTTAAATAAGATGAAATACCATATTTTTATTGAAACTATTTTTATTAAAACCACGAGAAACCAGTTTATCAAAGAATTTAAAAGCAAAATCATCAATATATCTACAGATATTACCAAATCTAGCATTGGGATACCTTTAACCCTTTGTACGTGGAGGGGGGGTTGGCCAATTTTTCCCCTAAAGAAATTATGTTTTTGATTGATGCAGGTTGGTATGTAAAGTGCAGCAATGCCTTTAATTTTATTAACAAATTCAATTTGGCAATACTCCAATAGTGGTTGAAGCCACAGCGTAAACAAATAGATTGTCTATAGTTTTTAAATTGAGTTTTTATACATTTATTTTAAGTGCTAAATAAACGAGAAGCAAGATTAGTAGTTGTTGAATTAGATGAACCAAAAAAATAGATGAACATAAAAATCTAAAACATTAAAAGTATGCGACCATGGTTTCGTTTTTTATTAATAACAAATAAACCTTTTTTAATCAAAATAACATTAATTATAGTTGATTAAAATCATAAAATGTAATTAATAAAATATTTTAAATTTGATTTGAAATAATGAGGTGAATAGAAGAAATCAATCATACAATACGCTGAGCAATATAGATAATAGTAATGATATTCTTACTCTATGATAGTAATAATAACAGTTAATTAATTAACTAATTAATTAGGTTTCTTATTATAATTGATTATATAAGCACCCGTAGATTTATAGTAAAATTTATTTTCAATAACACTGAAATCGTTAAATGTTATCCATTTGTCTAAGTAGGCTATAAGTGTCTCCATAGTAAACGACCAGATTTAAAATAATTGCCATGGTAGTGAATTATGGAACTAATTGTAAAGATATTATCATATATTAAAATTTGTTTATTTAAAATTAGTCCAATACTATTTATGTTTTGTTGACCAAATCGTACTATATGAAGAATAAGATGTTTGGAAAGGTATGTAGGCCTATGATGATAGTATTACTATTGGATTTAGCATAGAACGAACAATCTGGGCATTTCCAATCGTCAAGTATACATTCTTTGAGGGTTAAGTTGATACAGTCTTAAATTTATTAAAAAATTAATGTATAAATGAAGCAACCAAGGATATTCTATATTAACCGATGTGTGGTAATCACAAGATAAGCAAAATATGGAGTTATCAATAGAAATATTAAAATTGTTAAGATATTGTTTAAAATAATTAATTAATCAAAGAAGTGGATCTAAAGCATTTTGTTGAGTGTATTTTTCTTCAAGTTTACTAAATAAAATTTGATTATTAAATAAAATTAATAATTAAACAAATTTGATTGTATATGGGGTGTGGGGGTTAGGTTTACCTTTAAATTCGGAACAAATCTGGTGGGCTAAAGAGTAAAATGAAATTGCTAATCGACTTTGTCTTTAAAACATTAATGAGAGCATTACGGATATAAACTTAATTCAATAAACTTTACAATTGTAATCTAACCTTTATAAGGTTACATCAATAATTCCATAACCAATTTACCAATTACCAATTTTTGATGAAATAGTAACTTACAACAGTACAATAAGAGATGTCAGAAACACTCAAGTCATTATTATTACATAAGAAAAAAAAGTCATTAAAAACATACCTTGGGGTCCGCGCGGACCCCATGAGGAGGTTTAAGTGTTAAATTTAAATAAAAAACATCAAAAAAATATAATTTATATTTTTATATATATTTTACTATGACGTGACAAATATGATCAAAGTGTATGGTAGTTAAAATAATATAATGTATTTCTGAGGCAGCTACATGATATTAAACGCTTAGATAGTTAAACAAAACAGTGTAGATATATAAAATGCATCGGTGGATGTGAATTGTATAAATATTTAAAATAAACCATAGACCTATATGTAACACTCTACATTAGTATATTCAAGTGCCCCTCCCCCCCTGTCTCTTGTATTTAGGAAGTCACAAGAAGGTCTTCTGAAGGTGTCGCCTATCGTATTTGGTTTGATAGAAAGGTTTGTGGCGCAAATGCGGCAGATTATCCCAGATGGAGGCCAAGACCAACCAGTTTTTTGCCGTTTTGATGGGAGCCCCTTGGACAATCTGGGTGGTTTAATAGCGTCCACAAGCTTAAAGGTGACAATGATTTTATAATTATAACTATATGATATTTTTGTACCAAGTCGAGTCGGTAAGGCAAAATTATCATAACATTGTTATAAACATTAAGTTTATAAATTGAACAAACTAATAATTAAATTTTAATTAATTTTCGTTTTTTTTCTGGTATTATTTTTTATAATATAGTATTTATTTCGTATTCTAATTGAAGTGTAATTTCAAAACGTATAATTTTCTGCGCGATTTCTTGTACATAAATAATAAAATTTTAATTTTCATAATAACATTTCCCATTATTGTTTCTATTTGTTTCAGATTTTTAAATGACGATATGTTTGTATTGAATATATATATGTTTATGTAGTAATTATGTTTTATACTACTACTAGATTGCAATATCTGTGTATTACTAACTCATCTGTAG
>JAUZND010006410.1:0-10775 GCA_034780555.1 Coelogynopora nodosa | reverse complement strand
TTCCATTATAAAATTAAAAAGCAATATGGAATTCATTAATCGACTGGGGAACCCCAAATTCGGAATCTCCGCCCCCGATTTAGTCGGAAACGACCTTGACCTTGTTCGAATCAGCCAATAAGAACACAAGTTGGAAAATAAAATAAAATGGGGGGGGGGGAGTTTCGGTTTCGGTTTCAAAGGGGGGGGGGAGTTTCGGTTTCGGTTTCGAGGAGGGGGGGGTGAACTAGACCGCGCACTCTCATACTACTTGTATACCTGTATGCTATAAGGTCCAGAACAGAAATAGTTTAATTATGCACAATTACATAACACAGTTGCTGTTACATCTATAGGTATATTATACCTCACATTTTATGTAGAAATTTAAAAAAATAATTTAATAACATTTAAGTATAATATACCTACTAAAAGCGAATAAAGAAAAAAAGAAAAAACAATGAAAAAGTCGGGAGAAACAAAATTTTGAAAAAAAATAGCAATAACAATTTTTTTTCATACTATTCCTTCAAAAATATCAGCATTACTGTAGGGTTAATAATTACAAAGTATTGTTTTCAATCATAATTTATAAATGACAATCTTTGTGTGAATCTTATTTCACCTAAAATTCACTTAATTGTCTATGGCATTATATCTATATACATTATATAAAATTGCCACATTCTGCGATACAAAACATTATTATTTATAAAAACTACGGTTTTCCACAAAGCCGAATATTCTCTATTCTATATTGGCTTAGAACAGCTGAAAACGATTAAATATTTTAAATTAATATTATATTTGTAAAGATAAATAAACATATTTATTAAACTCAAATCATCTTAAAAACATTAAAAGAACATATTTGCAAAAATTATAAAAATAAAAATAAATCTTTTCGCTTATCTTTGTTACAAAAGAGAAAGTTTTCTATTAATTGAAATGCTTGAAATAGAGTACATAATGCACTTTTTATAATAAGTAGTCATACAATTGATAATGATCGGAATATTTATGTTGAATATTTCCTTTCGATAATGGAATGTATAGAATACCATCTATAAATGTAATGTGACAATCAAGGAAGCATTAAATCCAGTTTAAGCATGACAGCATTTTTTGTATTTTACACTTTAACGGGATTACAAAGGCTACGAGATGATCAATACTGGTCACTACAACCAAGTAAATACATCAAATTGCGATTGAAAAATGGTTGTGACCTAAATCCGGAGGAATAAGTAACTATATAGGCAATAAAACAAGTAACAAAGATAAACAAACAATTTTAATTTAAAGAATGTAATAATTACTTAAAATTAATTATAATTTATTTATTTGTATATATCAGCATTAATTTAAATGTATACATATTTTGACCATTTTTATCAACATTCTAAAATCCCTCACATTTGTTTTTATTAATTAATTTGATTATTTTAAAATCCATTTTGCTTATTTGTTACAACCTTGAATAATATGAGAAGTAATATTTTCAAATTCGGCAATATAATATCGATTTCTGCTATATTTATGAGCGCTAATTTGTGCGAAGATTTAAACCACATTTAAGTATACAAAAAGTAATATTGCCGAGAATTTTTAGCCCTATCTAAGTTAAACTTTTCACACAGGAACCATCACAAAATTTAATATTTACATGCAATTTACATGACCTATAATATACTTTTCACACAGGAACCATCACAAAATTTAATATTTACATGCAATTTACATGACCTATAATAACAATATTTTTCGGCTTCTGTGGGTCACAGTTTCAGCCCCTGTGGGCCACAAAGAAGAGACAATCGGTTGCTTAGATCAAAAGTTATAAATTATCCTCTCCATAATAAACCACTAAAATCACAATAACTCCGGAACCAAGAATCGAATCGGAGAGCGGCTTTCACAGTTATGTTTCTAATCGCGTAGCGCATCTTTTTGAACCATTAACTCAAGTTTGAAGGTCCATAATTTGTTCAGATATGTTCTAATGTACCCAACATGGACAAAATGTATTAGTGGCACTCAATTAATATAAATTATATTAATTGTATTGATTTTCGACATGCACGAAGATATTCTGGAAATAAAGCAGCCTACAAAATTTCATAATGAAATAATACAGTTTAAACATTTGCGAGAGTTAACAATTTCTCATGAAAACACCTATGTCCCTGTTGTTGGGTGGTGTTTACATTTATTTTAATTCTGACAGTGGATTCGAGTGGATTCTAGCCTAAAATTTTTTAATTATTATATCTAATTCGGAAAAAAGTTTACGTTTACGAAAAAATTAACTATCGCAAAAAAACATATTTTTATTTTATCGAGAGCTCCATTTTGACAACAGATTGACTCTGTACGACGTTCCGTTCTTCACATGAATCTGTGCTCAAATCTGTGTATGAACTATTAAAATAGATCATAACTCATGAAGTAGGTCAAATGTGAACTATCGCAAAAACTACATTTTTATTTTATAGAGAGCTACATTTTGACACCATGATGAACATACAACATACATAAATCTTCATATTTGCATAATGTACTTCAATTCATGATGGTGTAATCCTAAATCAGTCATATATTATTTGTGTAGGATAGCATTCCCATAACCGGAACATATGGAACAAAACATATTAGGAAAGTAAAATTAAAAATGCACATTAACACTTATTATAATTATCTAGAGGAAATGAACCTTTGAAGTTTAATTTTCCGACGAAAACTAACACAACGTTGTTCACTATAAAGTGATTGAAACAAGTGTTATTTAAGTAAACACCATACTGAGATGGTTACCATTGGATACCATAAATAGAATTAACATTTAAAACCTTTCAAAGAGCCTTTTTAAATATATGTTTTTTAAATGCAAATTCCAACAATTTTATTTTCCCTATCCCTGTTTGCAATATACTTGCTGACATGTTTGGTGGGCTCATTTTATCTCTCTTTAAATGCTAATTTCTGCGCAGCTGATGATGACCTAACCATACTCACTGACAAAGAAAGTATTTAGCAAACTTTTTGGCAGCCTTTTCAAGTATACAACTACGCAGTGTACTTGCTATTGCAATGTATATCATAAGAAGTTAGGACCTTTTTATGAAGCTTATTTGTACTAGCATCTGAAAAAGCTTGAACTACTATATACATAATCTGTATTTAGATTTTAATATGTCAAATATTTAACACGATAAACGATAGAAATCGTTTTTACAATAATAATAAAATACTCTTTATTCAAAAGCTATCATAAAACAACAATTAGAGGTGAACAAGCGCGTCATTGAATAAGCGCGAACTGAACAAGAACGTAACAAAATATAACCGCTAATTCAGGCACTGTATATTTTCTTACACGGTACGGTAGATCCTTACGCGCTTATTCCAGTGGTCGTATTTACGCGATAATTCCAGTTCGCGATTATTTCCGACTGTATATTTCTAGAACGCTTTCATGTCATATTTCGAGATGAGATTTTTACTGTGACGCTCTAATTCAGTGACGCGCTTATTCAGTCTATCCCCAAAAAAAGAACGTAAGAGTCATTTCTCACATACCACTAATAGAAAAAGAATCTAATTTTGTAAAGAAACGGTGTTAATACAAATGTTCTCAATTGAATTTGTCACGCATAAATATTTCATTCAATTTACGTAATTATAATTTTATTTGTGACGTTATTTATCCGAAAATAAATAGTTTTGTATGCATCTAAAATACAACCAATTTGTCTTCGATTTCAACAAAACATATAATTTTAAAATATATATTTTGTTAGAAAAACGGCTGAGTGATGAATATTAATTTTTTTTAGTATTAAAAATATTACCGCATAAATATACAAACATATTTTTTGTTTAATAAACAAACAATTATTGTTTAAATTTTGATTTTTAATGCAGATAACAGTCGATAAGTAAAACTATAATTAAAAGTATATTTGCGATTAAAATAATTAAAAGATTTACTGGTTGCTATCCAATTTAGCTTTTCATGGAATTTAATGTATTTGTGTAATTATAATTAAATTTTAAAATAAAAAAATACCTACAGAGAACATTTAAACAAACTGTCAAAACACAATTTAATCATAAACTAAAATTAATTATTTCAAATTTAATTACTTGTCCTGAGCGGAAGATTATTTATCAGATTTAAATTATAAAATATTAATAAATAATTACTTCATGTTTTTCAGGAACTATGCAATAATAAAGAGGAACGGCAACACGAAAAGAAAAAAAAAATTATCATAAATTTTTTAATTCAATTTTGTGAAAATTTAACTGGTAGCGATATAAAGAAAAATATCGGAATTGAAAGTAATTGAATATGATTTTTGAACCACATTTATAGTTTTGAGAGAATTCTATTACGAAATATATGACTCTAAACGAGATAGTCGAGATAAACGAGATAAACGAGATAAACCCACATAGTCGAAAAGTCCAATTACAAATCAAGGTATAGAACACACCCGTAAGCATATAAGTGCAATTTTATATTTGGTAAATAAAGAGGAAAAACATGAATTTATATATTTTAATTCTATGTGTGAGGATCTGTTTTATAAGTTCAGTATATATTCATAACTATTATAATCATAACAAATAAAATAATCATGGATAAACAGATAAACAAGCGAATATCTACGAATAATATGGCATTTTTAGAAAAAGCATCACTATATATAAACTTCATATGTGATGCGTCATGTCATGATGCGATTTATAAGTGAAATATATTCGTAGATGCTTTCAGAAGAAAGAAAAAAAACTGTTGATAGATTTTCACAGTAAATGTCTCAGAAGTATGAGCATAACATGATAAAATAATTGAACAGATACATTTACTAAATTAAGTATTTTATGAATAATGAAATAATATTTCAATGTTGTATACACGGATATATTTTTTAAGTAAATAGTTATACATATATGTATATATTGTTCATACAAGTATACATATAAATTCAAGCAAATGTCAACCGAAGTATTTTAGAATCTGTTGATCGACTACATTTCTATTTGTGATATTTCGACACACTTGTACACAAATACAGGCAAATTGAATCTTTTGAAATTTTGACTTGATTTTATAGACATCGTTATTTAAACCAACTATTGATTGTTCATCGATGATTGAATAAAGTACAACACTATCTATACAACATTGAATAGATGATAAATAAAGATATTAAAGAAGGAGAAACGTTTGAAAATATGTAAGAGAATAATAGCTCAGTGAACAGTGTACATGTTATATGAATAATTATGCAGTCATTTTAATTAGATGTTTTAATTACATTTAAATATATAAGTATAATATAAATAACCATTTTTTATTTATTGAAAGTTACATGAAAAGTTTCTGACATTTTCGTGAACATTGCTTATAATATGTTTTTTTATCATCACACAGCGACTATTGTTTCAAATTTAATTAATTTTTAAATTATAATAGCTTATGTTATGGATTAATATAACGTATCTTTTAAAATAATATAGTATTATAATTCATTGGTTTTTACTTGAATATAATAATAAATATGCCAATTAATGGATGTTGTATTATTTATTTATTAATTGTTGAGTAATACAACGTCTAATGGTTAATTCGGTCCTGGTAGCGGTTACATATACATTTCGATTGGATTGATTCATTCATTGTAGTGTTTTTTTATTCCTTTAACAGGTAAATCGTTGATTTTTATAGTGGGAACTGATAATATTGTTGCAAGAATAGAATTTTCTTTTTAAAATATTCCTTAAAATTCGTACTTAAACAAAAATAACGACAAAACTACATACGTATATTATAAGGGTAGTCAAATGTCCAGAAGCTTACAATTGACTGCGGGCTTTAAAATTGCAATTTTTCTGGCTCCAAAAGAATTATAATAATATTGGATAATTGGTATTCAGTAGACTCTATCGTTTTTGTTATAAAAATATGACAACATCTATAAAGGAAATTAGTGTAAAATAAATAAATAACACAACAAGATTACCACACACAATGAGAACTTATATCAATGTTTTCTCTTACTAACTATTTTCATGTGAAAATTTACATACATTCACACACGTAGTAAAGTAATTCATTTGTAAAATCATTGAAAGTAAATTCACTTATCACATAACTGTTGGTGGTGGTTGTGACAAGGAGCACGTCCAGGTAAGGTGTATTTATGTCGTAGTTAATGTACGACAAATAGCTGGCAGGATATGTAATGGTATATCCCTCAAAGCGATTAACATATTCCGAAGCAGATGTTGCACGGATACCGGCAGTATGCAGCTGCATATAAATGCTGTTTAGAACAAATGAACCAGCAAGTCGGAGTACTTCAATGTAAGGTATAACATGGATGCGGATAAGTTAGACCTTTATAACATAGATCTCAGTTCAGCCTTATTTGCATTGCTACATATTTCAAGTAACACAGTACACATAATCAGGCGAATGGTGTCATATAAAGTAGCTATGAGCTTTATTATATATATAGAAGTTTAGAAGTTTAATGTAATATGTAATAAAGGGAATATGATATAAATGTAAAATGAGAGATATAGGCATAATTGTAATATTAAATAGAAAGTGTTTAGTAGAAATGTAATAATTACAGCAATATGGTGGAAAAAGTAAAAAGCGAAACGTGCTAGAAAACCTGTCACAATTATTAATACATTAATTTAATTATTTCACTTAGCAATATTTGTATTACTGTCTTGTTCTGTAATTCACTCAAATTCATCACAAGTATTTTTTTATTTGTCTATATTTACCATTTCTTAGAACCTTCTGTGTAAACGTTTATTTTAGACATACACGCAGAGAGCGAAGTTCCATGGATAAAATGGCCTTATAAATTATATTAAATACACGTTTTTTTAAATTTCATTCTATATAGAGAAAATAAATAATATACAAGAGCAGATAAATATCTTAATATTTAGTGTTCAATATTAAATATTTAAAAATGTACGATGTTCTAAATTTCAAATAAATTGATAAAAATAAAATAAGTATTATTGTTTGTATCATTTAAGATATTTAATTATATAAATGTCATAAATTCATGCAATTTAAACATGATGAAAAAGCGTTGCATAAGCATGACAACAAAGGAGGCTCTACCCATAAATCAAAGTCAAGACCTCTTACTTGCTATGTTGTTGGCCATCCAGCCAAAAATGGCATCCGCTTTGGCCTGAGTGTTAAATTCGGCGAGTCTTCCACCCGAAGCCAAACAATTCCTTTCAGCCTGCTCGTGGTAGGCCAGCGACCTGCCGATAAAGTAGCGAGTCCCTTCAACTATGAAATCAGGCGTTGTAGGGCAGGACATCAGTTTGTAAAAAGTGCTTCCTCTGAAGACACTGGTTATGTTGGTTTGATTCTCTGTATAGTGATAGCAAGTACACTGTGTAGTTGTATACTTGAAAAGGCAAGCGCGCACCTCAAGGCATACAGAAGCGCAGTGATTCTCCTTAATCGGGTTGTCAAATACTTTCTTTGTCAGCACAGCTAAGCCAGTATTAGATATGCAGAAATGATCGTTTGAAGAGAGATAAAATGAGGCATCACATGTCAGCAAATATATTACAGACAGCGATATGGAAAATAAAAATGTTGGAATTGGCATTTTCAAAAATTATTATTTGAAAGACACTTTGAAAGATTATAAATGTTAATTCTATATTGATGGTATCCAATGGTAACCATCTCAGTATAGTGTTTACTTAAATAATACTTGTTTCAATCACTTTGTAGTGAACAACTTTGTGGTAGTTTTCGTCGGAAAATTAAACTTCAAAGGTTCACTTCCTCTAGATAATTATAATAAGTGTTAATGTGCATTTATAATTTTACTTTCCTAATATGTTTTGTTCCATATGTTCCGGTTATGGGAATGCTATCCTACACAAATAATATATGACTGTTTTATGATTACACAATCATGCATTGAAGTAAATTATGCAAATGTGAAGATTTATGTACAATATGTTGTATATGTTCGCTTTTAAAATATACTGTTTTTATTTATATCTATATAATGTAATGCAAGTGAAAACCTGTTTATCACCCATAACATTTGATGCATGTATTTTATATGGAATAAAAGAATCTATATACAATTATAGCGCATGCTTAAATATAATTTCGTATTAGATATACGTGTATTGTATTTCGACTTAAGCCTTATCAATATAAAATATTAAGTGATGTTCATGCATAATTAACTAATCTATTTTCGAATTTTCAATTTGAAATATATATCACTTTTATTTATAAATATACAGTAGTAATCCTGATAGAATATCCAGCCAAGGTTCATTTTTTAACTTTTAAACTTTGGGGTCTGTTTTGTCGGTGTCGACAAGACGATCAAACTTGATCATTTAGAGGAAGTAAAAGATGTAACAAGGTTTCCGTATAGGTGAACATGCGGCCGGAAGGAGCATTATGGTGAAATATATAGGGAAAGCATACTACACCTGTATTCCCATAAACCGGTGTCTCTGGTTGTTGTAACCATTATATAATCTGAGCATACAACTTACGCATATATACAATATGAGAGTTTTGTACGTAACCTTTACAAGCGCTTTAATTTGAATATTGATAACAATTAAAAATAATACGGCGTAGGTCAAAAATTAATATTGCTTAATACATTTACATTTTCAATTCCTCATTCGTTGACTAATTTACAATTCAGTTGAAGAGGGTAATACTTTCGTTGAATAAAGTATTAAAAATTAGATATTTTGCACAAAATTTAAATACAATAAATTGAATAAAATGTTCGATTAGTTTTAATTTCACTTTCTTTGATGAAAGTATAAATATTTTTAGTATGAAATCGAGTAGATATTTGTTAAAAAACGTCATAAATTATATTTTGAATATAATTGTCCATTTCTAAAATTTCCACTTCAGATATAGAAATTATACTTTCTTAACGAAAAAGACAAAAATTAATAAGTGTATACTTTTCTTAACAAAAGTTATTTTATAAATTATTAAAAATTTATTTATTTTTGTAAACATTTATTTTCCCGTCATAAAATTGAATTTCCGTTTTATTCATTCCCACTTTAAAAATAAACTTTAATAGTAATAGATTATTATTTAGTAAAACATAGTTTTCAACTTATTTCAAAGAAAGCTGAATCTTCATGACCTATTATTTATTATATATTACTTATCATTGTTTATTGAAGCAACTATGCTGGCTGAAGAAACATGTGAATATTACAAAACAAGTGAAACCATTTTTTTAAATATTGTTTAGCTACGTTTTATGTCCCGTAACACACTTTCAAGCTGGCTTGATGAGCTGGCTCGACAAGCCAACACCGAGTCAACATTTTATTGTTTGATTCAGTATCACGTGATCAATTTGCTGCAATGTAGCTTGAGGTTAATTGTATTATTTTAGTTATAATGTTTGCACAAAGCACATCGAATTTCGTATTATTTTATGACATATCATGAGATTTTAAAAATGCAATAAGTTAGTAGGAATTTTTGTACAGATGTACAATACTTTTACAAACATAAATAATGTACTTATAGAGATATACAATTATGTAAAAAAGTCATATTTATTGCATACATAAATAATTTCACTAATATATAAAATAAATCACTAAATGTTGAATAATTTTTTTTAACATGCACATTGTGTGAAATATTTTTTTTTAAATACATGTAAATACAAACATTTATATAATCGTTTATTAATGCTTTTATGATATCTCTGCATATTTCTGGAATACATTGTACATTGTATGACGCGATATGGATCGCTTGGACAGGGATGAACAATACTAAAAATCAACGTAACTACATTCTGTTGCTTATAGAAATCGATGTTTTAAATCCAATTTCTCCCTCAGTGTAATCGTATTTCTCAATATAGTAATTTTCTAAAGTTAGTCAACTTTTTAACCAAATTCTCTTTTTTCTTTCGATTTACTGCTGCAGCTACTTCTTCAGGTAAACTCATCATAACATATGGTGCAAAAACAAGAAAAAACATTGTTTTGACAATTGTCTTTGTTTTTATAAACGATAAGTTCGTCAGGCCAACTTGTCAATCCGGCTTTACAGTATACGGACACAAAATTTGGTTTCAAGAACCGGCTCGACGGGCCAGCTTGTCAGTATTTGTTTGCTTAACTATCCAGTCTTTGGTGTGAACTAAGAAGCAAAGGAAACTTCTCTAATCGAAACCGAAACTATTACAATCAAAAGACTGGATCTTTATAAACTGATTGGGAAAAGTGCAGAAATGAGCTCAATTAAATACATCAGCGGATAATATATATATACTATGACTCAATAGTTTAACTATATAAAAAAATATATAAATATATATAAATATATATATATATTGACTATGTTGTAATGATTCAATGGTATAATGTGTGAATTTGATACCATCACACCCTCCCTATACCCCCTCCCCCCGCACCCTTCGGCTAAACAAGTTTCCAAAAGCGCCCGGTGCTTCTAGCTATAGCCTTATCAAAATAATTTCCCATTTAATCAATATATAGGAAAGCCATTAAAATTAGAACATTAACATTATAGGTAATCTTTGGAAATAATTAATATAATGTAATATTTATTTTTGTATTAAACCCACATAGTGGAAAAGTCCAATTATAAATCAAGGTATAGAACAAACCCGTAAGCATATAAGTGCAATTTTATATTTGGTAAATAAAGAGGAAAAACATGAATTTATATATTTTAATTCTAT
>JAUZND010006409.1:0-21470 GCA_034780555.1 Coelogynopora nodosa | reverse complement strand
TAATAAATTGAATAAATTAATAAATTGAATAAATTAATAAATTGAATAAATTAATAAATTGAATAAATTAATAAATTGAATAAATTAATAAATTTGTTAAATTAATAAATTGAATAAATTGAATAAATTAATAAATTGAATCAACTAATAATTAACTTACTTATCATCTCTAAAGCAAGTAAACAAAACAAATCCGATGTTAATGGTTTTAATTCCCAGCTTACATGAGAATATCTACTTATATGTACATATATGTTGACTAGATTATAATAGATATCAATTTCCTTTTTGTAGATAATTCACCCTAAATTATAAATTAATGAGGATTATTCTCAATATAAAATCATTCATTATTTGGTACCACCTGAAGTACTATTTATCTATAATCATTTTTCGTACATTCTGTCGAACATTATTTCATACCGTTACACAACCTTGAACACATTTTTTGATTTTATTAATATATTATGTTTTCTTCTGTACATAATGTATGTTATTGAAAGGCAGTTGACAGTATCCTATCGTACTATTATTGTTTTCTTCTGTACATATGTTATTGAAATGTCAGTCGGCAGTATCCTATCGTACTACATTGTATTATTGTTTTCCCGTTGTTTGTTATATTATAAGCCTGTTTCATCTACAACTTTGTTTTTCGTTTTTTTCTTACCTTTAGTTGCTATTACGATTTTAGTTGTGAAAAATAGCAATTTATTTACAATTTTTTTATTCTTAACTTGTTATCTCAAAACAACAAGCATCATTTAAAAAAGAAAAGAATAATAAACATCATTTTTTGTTGTTGAATACGGAGAAAGAAACCAAGTTATAAGGAAGGAAGGCAGAAGTTTGTGAGCCTATGTCATTGACATATGTTTTCGATGTGAAGGAACTAGAGTCATCAAATATTTATTTTCTCAAATGCCCACCGCGGCAGAACTTATCAGAAGGTCGCCAGGTTAGGAGTGAGTAGACTGGATAAAACTGTGTAATAATTTTTGGTCCAAAGTATTGCTAGGGGACCATGGCCTGATCTGTAGTAGACCTCGGCTGTTGTGGGTTTGCTTAGCCATTAGATGTTAAGGGCATGCTTCAGCATCACTCTGTGATTAGTGTCGACTTGTGGTCCAGAGTTGTGGTCATCGGTCAAGTTTTAAGTCCGTGCATGCGGATTGGTTCATTAGGTGCACTTCAGCGTCCCAGATGGAGTTGAGACGTTTTATGGCAGGCCAAGCCTCGACTATAAAAGAATTAACAATTAACAGAAATAAAACAAATAAATTGTATTTGACGTTTACAATTATAAATGTGACAGAAAAATTATGTTCTCCATGTTTTAGTGTTTAAGATAATAAAATAAACATTAGTTAATTATAACGGTTAAAGAAATTCTAGAATTAAATTATGCAAATGTGGTAGTGAAAACGAAAGTGAAAGTGAAACTGAAACTAAAGTAAGAGATTACCTAAAGAACTCTTAAGCATTTCGGCACCTCCTTAGGTTTGGGATTGTAAAGAAAATATTTTGCTTTCCATCTAAATAGCCTCATTTTGTCTCAAATACAAGGTTGAAGAAAAATGCCACGACTAAATTGTTCTGTTACAGAAACTAAATGTCACACAATCAATCATCACTCTTATAAATCTTAAGTTCACCAAGACGAATGTTGGGTATAGCACCTCCACATTTTTCCAATTTTATAATACAATTCATGTTAACAGATAGTAAGCAAAGGTTTCATCAGTCGTAAAAAATTTGAAGAATGAATTGTCACTCAAAATTATCTCCTTAAATATATTTAAAACAGTTTCGGTATCGGTTTCACATTCGCTTTCACTCTATTGTTTGCATAATTTATTTCAGGAATGTTTGTAACTGTCATGGGGATTCTATTGTTATACAACATTGAAATTTAAAAAAATTAATTTTGATTAAAATTGATAAAAATAGGAAATTTATTTGTATCTATTTCATTACTTAGTAAATGATCAGATATTTTTTTATTTCATGCAAGATTAGAATCTCTGCAAGGTTAGTATCTGCTATATTGCATAATATGAATGGAGAAAAGAATTGGCGGATAGATTTAAATAGATCTACTTATTTAACAGTTTAATCGATTATTGCGTGACAAAGTTATGGCTAATTAAGAAACTAACAAACTCGTAGAAATATAAATAGCTTTGAAGTATAAGTATCTATGAAGTAAAATATAATTTTGTAATCGATGCATAAAATAAAATTACTCACACTCATTTATAAAGTCTCTTGCAAATATCGTGTAAAGAATTTAAAATATCAATTAAAAAGCTAGTAAACTGTATTAATAACATTAACATCGATAAATCATTAGTAAAATACGAAGGCACATATTCAGAAAGTTAATTATAATACAAAGAAAAATAAAGACACATAAATATATTAAACAATTGCAAAGTAACAGGCGATAATTTCTATAATTGCCTCTCATTTCTGTAATTTATTATATATTGGTATTTTATTCTATATGAGTTCTACATGGGTTCAATTGCATCGAACTAACTAATCAATAACTACATATTATTGAAATAATTCTAAGTTAAAAAAACTTAAATATAAACCATTTTATGAAAACGTTCTCTTCATAAACATGGCTGTCATTAATGAGTATATTTATATGAAAAATATGAATAATCGAATAACTAAGTAAAATACTCTAAAATAAGCTTCAAGAAATTTATATATATATAAATAAATTAAAAATATATAAATAATGAGATATAATCTATAAATTGGTTATGTTTTTTAAGATAATAAAAAGTAATGAAGTTTAACGGAAGAAGAGTTGTTCTGAAATTTTTGCGGCTAATTTTTCAAAGAGTTGTCGCGTAAAAGTTGGCTGATATTAAACATTTTGAAAGTGACTCTTAACCCTATATAGAACGTACAATGAGGACAATTGATATCACTTAATTTTTTAACCTATGTTGTAAAAAGTGTATAATTGATAATGATCTGATAATTCTTGACTTTTATTATATTGTTGAGTAGATGCATAATCAACATCAATTTTTCAGAGTCTGTTTTGGGCAGTCGCGATAAATGCAGAACTTCATATTCATACAATGAGATCAATGTACCTCATTGGCCACCAGCCATACATACTGCACTAATGCCGCGATGTGGGAAGTGATTATCTATCTATACAACTCTCAATTTGTGAGTTAAACAAATAGAGAAAAAAGTCTTTGGCACGCCACACATGGTCGACCTATTTTTCCAGCAACAATGGGGCTGAAACGCTTCAAAAACCATACTGCGCCTTTTGCGAAATGACGATAAATGTACTCGAAATGTGCGCTTTCGAATGGATAAGTTTGGCACCATTACAGGGAGTTGTTCATGATGTTTTAATTCAATACCGAGAAGTTATATTATCCTACGGAGACCATTACTGTTGATGAATTACTACTTTATATGGGAAATCGCTGCCCATTCATCCAAAACATACCCAGTAAGAAGGAGAAATTTGGCGTCAAACTTTGTATTGTGACTGATTCCACTACCCGGTATGTCTTTTAGGAAAGGAAACTGATAGTTCTCGGGTTTGTACAATTGAGAAGATATTGTTCTGCATCTCGTAGACAAATATGACGGAAGCGATTTCAATGTTGTGACCGATACTTTCTTTACTTCCTTATTACTGGCTCCAAATTTGAAGTCAAGGAATATGACGCATTAGGGTACCATTCGCTAAATTAAACATGAACTTCTAACAGAAATTACAGCTATAGCTACGTTAAATTTGCATTCACTGAGGATGCGGTAATCGTATCATATGTGCTACTCGATTCAAAAAGAACTTTTTACAGCCACTAGTGGTCCTCGAATACAACAAGTATAAGCAGGTGTCAATGCAATTGATCAGATGTTGCGACATTATACAACAAGGATTTGGATTCTCCAGTGGCCTTTAGAAATTTTCTGCAATGTACTTAATATCGCTGCAGTAAATGCATTTCTTCTCATGGATAGAAAGCCATATCCAATAACACCAGGATGTCGCGATTTTCCTTTATCTACGAGCTTGCCATGGCTTTGGCTGTGGATTATCAGAATGAGCGAGCCTCTTCAGCAAACCATCATCCCACCGCACAGCAGGCACTTATAACAACTGGTGTACTCCAACGTCCTTTTGATACTGACAACAAAAGAAGCAACTGTCAATTCTGTGTCCTATCAAAACGTAACAAAACCAAGGTGAAGTGTTCTGTTTGCCAGAAATGGGTTTGTGGCACTCACACAGGTGATTGCAAGTTGTGTATCACATGCTCGGACGTAACAGCCAATTAACAGTAACATTATATTATCGGTATGCTAGATCGATCTGATGATATAGTTTAGTACAGTAATATAATTTTAGTGCAGTTATATAATTTTAGTAGAGTTATATAATTTTAGTAGAGTTATATAATTTTAGTAGAGTTATATAATTTTAGTAGAGTTATATAATTTTAGTACAGTTATATAATTTTAGTAGAGTTATATAATTTTAGTAGAGTTATATAATTTTAGTACAGTTATATAATTTTAGTACAGTTATATAATTTTAGTACAGTTATATAATTTTAGTACAGTTATATAATTTTAGTAGATTTATATAATTTTAGTAGATTTATATAATTTTAGTAGATTTATATAATTTTAGTAGAGTTATATAATTTTAGTACAATTATATAATTTTAGTACAATTATATCATTTTAGTACAATCATATAATTTTAATATACAGTTATATAATTTTAGTACAGTTAGTATACACCTATTACGCTTTTTAGGACAATATAAATGGTTAATATACATGTTTTTAAAAATAAATGATCAATTTAGTGAGACAAAAAAAACTTCCAATAATTTTAAAAAGTTATAAAAATTCAACAAGAGGTCCTATTTTGTACATTCTAGGGTTAACATATATATATATATATATATTAAATATATAAAATATAAAAATATTAGGACATTATATGAACTACAAAAACAATTACATTGAAAGATTAAAGAAGGGGTAACCAGTATACATCATATTATTGTCCCTCTTAATCGACTTTCAATAATGACATGATCTAACTGTTCTGACTTTGGCTGTTTAGAATATGGCTTCTCTGTAAAAAGGTTCATTATAAAGGTAATTGGTAAAGGATATTCTTCGATTACTGCTTTGACTCTATACACATGTTGTCATATTACAACACTGTTCATAAAATAACATCCTTTCTTATAAATATTTCAATGCAATCACCACAATCATATACTCAGAGCAGCCATGGACATAACGGATATGATAGATAACATCCACTTATAGAGGCAGCTATGAAACTATAAAATAGTTAAGTACAGCTTTCTCACTCGTACACTATAGATGTTATCCGATTTCTCCGCTTTTGCAATTAATTGGATTATGTAAAATCTATATTTTGTATTGTGTAAAGTGGACTACAATTTCTATACTCTGGTTAATCACGTTATGTTTAATTCAAATTTTAACGCTTATGGGTTATTTATTACCCCACTTTCAGATGTTTTCTTACTAATTGCCATTAGGGTAGTCAGCAGTAATAGAATAGCAAATAACAGAAGGTTACGTAATGTACTCAATAGAACCAATATAAATGAGATGAAATATGTGTTTACGTTTACGTTTATGTATCTGTATGTATTGAAATGCATTGTAGTATTAGGTGTGAATAAATTCGAAAAAACATATTATTACGGAGTTAGTAGATCAATATTACATAACCTTATTTGCTAACTCCTGTTAATCGGGTGTTCTCGTGTATATAACATACAGTTGCTATATAAATACACAATAGAACTGTCTTCTGTGAGTATAAAATTGCGCCACTTCAATAAATAAATTCCTGCAAAATTTGTTGGTTAAAAATTCGGTTATGCAATTAGGGATGTAAAATGAAATTTACGGATGAAATTGATTAATTTAAACTCCGATTAAAAGACTGATAGTATATTAAATTAAACAAAAAAAATGTATTCTATGGATTTTTTTCATAATTAAAATAATACGCAATAGACAACAGTTCCATTTAATCGGAGAACTTCTCATCTTCCTCAACAAACTTCCAAATAGTTCCAAAAATTTAAACAAAATATTTTTAGTGAAAATATCTAAAACAGACGGATTTCAGTAAAAAAAAGTTATTCGGTTGAAAAATACTTGTACTTAATGTGCATTTTCTTTTATATATTTGGTTTCATTTACGTTCCAAAGGAACATTCCCAAAATATGCCTACTTTCTATTTAATATAGTTAACATCAACGAAAAAAGTCTACCAAAATCTGACCACTATAGAAGAAGTTAAAATTGTGTCTCTGAAAATCACGAAAACTACCATAACATCTTGAATATTTAAGATTGAACAATAAATTAGGATTTCTACTCAGAGGTCAATCAACTTATCAGTTTCATAAAACTCAAATAAAATTTAAGACTTTAAAATGACCTTTCTACTTGATTATTTAAATGAAAATTACTAAATCATTTAATTATTAAAAAAACTTAACGTTTTTTGTTCAGTACAGATTTATACAGTATTAGATTACTCTGAAATAGATTTTACAACTTACAGATGTAATAAATTCTAAGATATAAAAGTATTTACACCCAATCAAATTTCCCAATACCTTATAAACATGTAGCAAAAAAAAATCATATATATATTTTTAAATTATACTTTTTAGATCTAGATCTCACATTTTACTTAAAACTAAATTATACTTAATTTATACTTTTTACACATTTGTCTTTCTTTTGATTTTAATTAATACTTTTCAAATTTTAAAAAGTCAAATACGTACATTACAAAAATAGAATGTAATATATAAAATACAATACGTAAAATGCGAATACGGATTCAAAAAGGTTAATTTTACTTGTATATACTTTAAACGTACTATATATAAAAAGTCAAAATTCATCAAAAATTAGTTAAATAATTAAATTATTCTTATTAAAACTACATTACAAATTTTAACAATAACCAATTAAATATATGTAACTAAATCAGTCATACATTGTATACAAAAATTAGCCGATATAAAAACAAAATTACAGATTCGTACATATTATAATTCAAATTTATAATGTTCTTGAGTTTGATTGAATTATAAGTGAAAAAGATATCCGCATATGTTTCCGAAATATATTTATTAGATATTTACATATTAGAAAATATATTAAACCTATTTATTAAGCAAGTAGAAAGATAATTATGTAAAACAATTAATTCAGTAAATGTTTTTATCAACTGTATCCAATGTATTGTATAATAGTACATATATATATATATATCTAAAATATTAATATATATTTGATGGTCAAAATATTTAGTTTTGTAACATATTTTATATATGTTAAAAACTTACACTGTGTAAATGCAACGAAAGTTAAACTTTCAAAATCTTTCAGCAAATGTCAAAATGTTTAATTTGAACAAACATCTAAATGACCAAGACTGCTTTTATTTGATGTATGTTTGAAAAGTTAAAGAAAGATTGAAAGAGCGAGTGGGAGAGAGGGAGAGAGAGAGGGGGGGAGAGAGGGAGAGAGAGAGAGTGTGGTGGTTATAAATACCCCGATTTTCGGTAACGATTGAGACAGTGAGTTGTAGAAAAGGAAAGAGAGTTACATTATAGAGGTACATACAGTGAGAAGAAAGAAAAAAAGAGGATACTTTTATATATGTTTCAAGAACTAACGTTGAATTTTATTGACATATCAAAAATATTCAAAGTGTTCTTTCTGGTATCTTTGTGTTTGACATACATACATATATATATATATATATACACAAATATGTATATCTTTTACATGGTTTCGTTAATATGATATGATAAAAAAATCTTTTATTTTATAAAATAATTGTCAGAGTGTTCATGTATATATATATACACACATTATTCCCATAAATAATTAATATTATATACCACATTTGAATTTTTTGAATCAGATATATAGCCTATACTTTATTTTTGTGAAATTTTGTAAAATAATTATTTTATATTAATGTAGGTATGCCGGAACTTTTGATTAAAAAAGCTGGCAGCATACATATTCGCCGATAGGTTAATATATATATACATATACATGTCCGATTTTAAAATTTTATATTTTAGCTCTTATTGGATGGTATAATATTGCACTGTACAGAACGTTATGTTTATTTATTTGGCCGTTTAATCCATAACAAAGTTATTCCAGACTGAAAACACATTTATATTTTGGTATCTCCTCTACAATAGTATAACAAAATAGTATGCATAACATTTTATTAAAATGAAATATTTCAAAAAATGAATATTCGTGAACTTTTATGTTGAAAATTATGTATGTTGAAATATATGAATATATGAACATCAAATGTTTGCAAATTTATTTGTGAATTGAATGTGAAAATGGAAGAAATTGTTTGTGAAAATGTGATTTTAAATTTCAACATTTGTATGTTGAAAATTGTTTCTACAAATACCTGAAAATTAATTAAATTTAAATACTCAAAAAATGTAATATTTGAAAAATTGTATATTAATAAGTAATTGCTGATAGAAAACAAAAACAAAATTTTAATAAGGCCCATATTTTAGAGATGTCCACACCACACTGAACATCACTTCACTGATCATCACTTCACTGAACATCACTTCATTGTTCATCACTTCACTGATCATCACCACACTGAACATCACTTCATTGTTCATCACTTCACTGAACATCACTTCACTGATCATCACCATGACACTGAACATCACTTCGCTGTTCATCACTTCATTGTTCATCACCACACATCACATCACTTCGCTGCCTCTGTATAAACAAAAAGGATTTTTATGCGAATTTCTCCCAGTTTATAGTTAGTAGTAAGATGTCCCTTTCTCTCGGACATGGATTTATTTCCAGCTCTAATGAAGCAAACCAACAGAGGAAAATTGAGATTTTGACATCCTGTTCAATGAAATCAGTCGGAATAAATATATATATACGTTACATAATACACAACAAATGCAAGTAAAATATAACTGTTGTACCCTATATACACCTGACATGCTCGAAAGTCTTTTAGAATATGTACAGTATAATATTGACTATAAGATTGTTACTGTTAAATTATTATCCTTTCGTAAACACCAATCCTAATGCGTTTATGATTAGTTTGTTGTTAATTAGAAGTATTGGTATTATGTTACTATTAATTTTCATTTATTGCATTTATTTAATTTAGGAAATATAAATGATAACATGTCAAATTATTATTATATATATAATATTGACATTAACAAAAAATTGTGAATATTCGGAGAATGACGAGGGTGTTGTCTCGGAACCTGTTTGAGGCCGCTCTCGGACTCTCCTGTTCCTGGCTAACAGCTGTGATTAGTCAAGTGTTTGCGACCCTTAATAGGTTCGTATTGTATGAAAAATACTCCTGTAACTTTGTGTGTTAAAAATAAAGCCTATAAGATTATAATATATATTTTTATGTATTATAAACAAATTCCAAATATTTTAATACATCCACTTTTTAACATTTTCACCTGAGCATCAAAATTATATTTTATTAAATGTTGACAAAAAATTAGTAATTTATTAGAATTATTAACGATAACAAGACATTCTCGAAAAAGTAAGTAATCTGACAGTAATTTACTTATCTATTTATTTATTTATCGATGTAATTTTTATGGAAATTATTGTAGCAATTAGAAGAATACTAACGTCATAATGTAACTTAAAATGATCAAATAATATATAAAAATTGGCAAATGATGAAACCTTTTATTAACAATTTAACCCAATTTTAAGATACGTCTTCGTGTATATCTATTTTTCTCAACAGTATTGAAATTGAATACAGCGGACATCAACAATGCAAAGATATCGTAAATTAAAATAATAAGAATAATATTATCCACCTTTATGTCAAATTAATGATGACATTTCCACTTCTGAAAAGACGAAACATTTTCAGTTACTTCCATAGCCTACAAAATAAATATAAACAACACCTTTAAAAAACGTAACAAGATTTAGTGATCGAACATAATTTTTTTTAAATATTATAAAAGAGAAATTATTTTTGATTTCGTAAACCATTTTAAAAGTTATATATTATATTATATTATATTATGGGATAAAAAAAACCAAATATTAAAAAACCAAAATAAATCTTCATTTCTTTCTTCAAATCTTCATCACCTCATTTTCATTAAAAATTATTGCAACTATTATATTTTTACTATTATTTGTCATGTATGGGGAAACTTATCAATGATGAACATTATATTGTATATATATAAAATATAGGTAACACGATAGGGATTGTGGAGATGTGCACAGAACACGCAAACCGAGAAACTGCCGCACCGCTGATCGTCCGAAGTCACCCACCATTGTAGTCCCTTTTTTAATTATAATTTTAAATTATATTACAAGTGCAAGTAGAATTCTCCACGCGGCGCGGCGCTACGATAATGTATTGATAAATTTTGATAGACACAGTATTCGACAGGTAAATCTATATATGTAGACCGGTTTAGGGGTATTTTCCCCTGTATGGGTTCGCTCGCAGATTGCTGGGTTGCATGTTCGATTCCTACTCTGTACTGATAAGGTTTGCATAATAGTTGGTTTTTAATTTTTTTTTAAATTGTTCTCTTATGCTTTTAAGTAGTGGAGTAGAATGGAATGTTATAATATTTAAATATGTAATCTATATAACAATCTATAATCAGGTTTTGCTAATAACAATTATTAACAATGATTTACCACAAAATTATGTGAATTAGATATTTCCAGTTATTTAAAACAATTTAACTGAGCATCAAGGCCTTTTCGTAGATGAAAAATGTCATCTCTTGCTTATTGTGAAAATTACAATCTGGACTTAGAACTGTTTCTCATTTATAATGCCTGATACTATGCTTAACTTATTTGATACTGTGTTAGGTGTATAGTATTTAGTATTTTACATAACCGTAAGTTTGTGTTGGTTTTTAAAATCACATTTTCGTCAATTTTCACAAAGAAAATATTTTTTGAAAAAAATTGGAAGTCCTTTGTTTTAGTTGTCAAAGCAAAATATCACATTTTTATACACCTTTTATACATCCTGCTTAAATCCAATCCTTGTACGCACCTTAGAATTGCAAAGTCAGAGCTTTTATCTATGTATCACCCTGAGCGTACAATATATGATCATAATACTGTCCTACGATAAAAAAATTAAATTTTATACGGGGTAAAAAATATTATGAAAATTTGGAAATGTTATACTACATACAAAACAAAAGAAAAAAAGTAAGAGACACGATTTGTCTTATGTTGATGAGTCATCATATCTATTTTGGTTGTCATAGGTTGTAAACATCAACATTTATAGGTTAAAAAATAACAGTAACTATAATTTAAATGTATATTTATATAATAATTATTTTTTCAAGATCTGGCATCATATGGCTACAATGCAACGTATTCGAAAATCAATAATTGTAGTTGAATGAACTATTACTACTATCAAGTTATTTCTGATAAATTAAAAAAAAGCAAAATCAGGCTGAGTGAACTAAGGGGAGTGGGGTAGGGGGTAAGGGGAGTAGAGGGGGGTAGGATGCGAGAAGTGGAGTAGGGTGGAGTAGTGGGGTAGGGGGGTAAAAGGTCAAGTAGTGTGCAGAATCGACCCTTTCTATATTACTCTGTACCATTTATGACTATTATTTAAATATTATTTATAAATAATATGCCGTCAATACAACTATGTTTAGCCAATACAAATAATATTATATATTATAACACAATTCTATAAAACACATTATTTCGGTTTATTTAGAATTTTCATGTGAACATCAAAAGTATATATTTATTAAACGCAAAGTGGTGTTTATTCAATGTAACGTAAAGAACAATGTCATCTGAAGATAAGAGATATAACTATTGTTCTCTACGCTGGGCAAGCCCGAAGAGCAAGTTGAATGTGTAGAGTAAGTACAATAACTAACTTATCGTCCAATTGTTGTTCTTTCGTAAAAACTATTCACACTGCTCTTGATTCGTTTGTTGTTCTTACTAATAAATACTGGGTTGTTTGATATGTTTTATTAATTTATCAATGGAGTTGTGTCATTACCTATACTCATCAATTTATGAATTTTAAGATTCTAAAAATGGATGTTATTTTTACCATAAATGTTCAATTAATGTAATATGTTTTTTTCCGTTATTGATGATATTATGTTATACCATAAATTTTAACCTTATAAATATTTTATATATTTATGTAACCAAAAGCTGTCTATATACAATCACATTTCACAAATAATTGTATACCATGAATTGCAATGGAATTCCGCATGATTACATTTTTTCTACGTATACCTTTTCCACAGATTCATTTACAGATTCACCTGATGAACGGAACATTGTACAGAGTCGCGCTTGGTGTCAAAATGTAGCTCTCGATAAGATAAAAAAAGTTTTCTTACGATAGTTGACCTACTTTCTGAGATATGATTTATTTTAATAGTTCTTCCGCAGATTCATGCACAGATTCACCTGAAAGACGGAACATCGTACAGAGACAATCTTGGTTTCAAAATGTAGCGCTCGATAATTTTTTTTTTTGCAATAGTTTATATTTGACCTACTTCCGGAGATATGACCTATTTTAGTAGTTAAGGCACAAATTCATGCACATATTCACCTGAAGTACGAAACATGGTACAGAGTCGCGCTTGGTGTCAACATGTAGCTCTCGATAAAATCAAAATGTTTTTTTTACGATAGTTGATATTTGACTTAGTTCCGGAGATATGATCTATTTTAATAGTTTATACACAAATTCTTGCACAGATTCAAAGCTACATTTTGACACTAAGATTGACTCTGCGCGATGTTCCGTTCTTCAGGTGAATCTGTGGATGAATCTGTGGAAAAGGTTGTATACGTAATAACGACTGATACCAGAGATAATTGGATACATATTAGTCGTAAAAATTTTGCTATTTTACCTGACTGTTTACTGTTGTTTTGTAATTGTTGGTTTTAAACTTTTTTCTCGTCGAATTTCATATACAGAATATTTAAGAATTTTTCCTGTGTACATTTTTGCTTTCAATGCAAATATTTGAGACATCAGCTGCTTTATTTTTTGTTTAGATCCAATATTTTGCAAATTGCAAAGTTGGTAAAAGTAAAGTCAACCTATTTTTATTATTGAGATTATATTATTTTAGCAAAATAAATTATGTGATGACCGAAACTCGAATCTGTTCATATTTAAAAAAACGTACAATCATGTACAATCAACTATACATAACTGCAGTTCATCTAAATAGCCATTTACCTATCTTTCCTATATAACTCAAATAGGTCGCAGTTTCAACTGAGTTATCAGTTAATAATAATTATAAAGAAATGTATTTATCCTATTAGGCCTAAAAAGAATCAATCCACATTTTAAAAACCGAACAAATATGTACTAATATTTATTGTTCATCGAAATATAATTTATTCAGCTTTTATTTGTTTTTACATGTATTAAAAAAAGATGCATATAGAAACAACATATAAATTAGTTAGTTACTATTGTTTTAAATATATAAACAACACCCTTTTTTAATTCGGTCAGTATAACGAAAAACAAAACTAATCTCCGGAGTCGTAAAGTTGTTATTGTATACTCTGTATCTGATAACAACGTCGTTTTTTGACCACAACAGTTATTATATTAAAAATAAAATTATTGGAAGTTGTTTTTCTTGCTTGAAAATCTATGTTTTATAAATTTCTTATTTAGTAAAGGAGGAGTAGTTTAAAGGCAGATTAGATTATTTCGCTTTTTGTTCAGTTATTTAGTGAAATGTTTATATTAAAATGATCAATAGTCAAAATGATCGTCGTATCCTTCGAAATTCAGCCTCGTACAATTAACTTGATTAGTCGGGCCACACTCATCTATATTCGTATATCATCATCAAAGTATGGTTCTTTCATAATCATCACTCACATATTAATCGTTTGAATAAAATGAATTAAAAACTACACTTTAGAAATAATAAAGATAACACCTACCGTAAATAATCTACTTATATAAAGTTAGTGGTAATTATGGATTTCCTTATTCCTCTTGAATACTTTACATTAATCTGTGATAAATTTCCTTAAAAACTTAAAGTATCAAATTTAATCTCATCGTCAGCATAACGATGGGCAAAATGCGAGAATTTTAAAACAAGCTTGTAACTACACCAGTTAAACATATAGTTTAGCAGATGAAGAACTACTTCTATGCCTAATGAATTGGCTAACAAAAATGATGATTTAGGTTGTATAAATAGATTGTTTAATAATCTTATATGTATTAATCAGATAAAATGTTATTATCCTAAACCTAATCCTAAGAATAAATACACCCTGAATAAGTACGAAAATACATTTTCAACTCTAGAATAATAAATTGCTTTCCTCTGTCAAAGCAGTTCAGCACTTAATTATTGTTAAAAATACACATACATCTATATTTAACATTAATTATCTAAAACCTTTTAATGAGTTGAAGCATACAAATTTTCTGTATGATTGCTTGACAGTTATTAAAAAAAATATTATAAACTAAGTTATAATTTACAAAACCAATAGGAATACCTATCTATATGCTTTTATACAATTATACAACAATATGATATGCATCACATAATTACGTTTATAACGTCATACAAAATGGAGAATTATTTTTGGTCAACTTTCGTGTCTTCAATTAATTCCTTTCAGTTCAATTTCATAACAGTATAATAAATAAATTCCTCAAGTAAAGGAAAACAACGGAGACAGTTGTCTATACCTATTAATCGGTTATTTGCCTTTGACACATTCAATAATATTCTTTATTAATTTTTGTCGCAGAGGAATTTTAAATTGACAATTGCACATCGTAACTTCCTAAAAGTTCTTTTTCGAGGCTTTACTATACCATATACGTCACTAATGATTTGGTATCACTTTTAGAATTTGTTGTGTCATAGCAGTGCCAATAAAGCTTAGAATTTCTACTTTATTAATGGTTTTATAGTCTATAATTACGATAATTGGTGTGATGCTTATTTTAAAAGTTAATTATTTAAATGTATATATAATCATATATATTTCATTTCAATAAGCGTGGGTTATAATATGCGTGAGATATAAATATCTTTAATTCCATAGTATTTTCATTGAAAACGTTTCCCAGTGAATTACACATTTTTTTAAATATTTAAAAAACATAAAATGTAGCATCAACACATATTTGTTGAACAAGAAAGGAAAAGAAACTGTCGATGCTGCCTATTAAAATACTGTTTTTTTTCACATCGAAAATTACTATAATATATCTAGTTTTGCGAATTCTGAAACCAAAGGATAATATTAATTTATTTACCTCCCAAAGTCGCAAATAATCACTTTTTGATATCAGTACACCTATTATTGTTTACTGGGAATTCTATAGTTAATGCACCTTGGAAAATTTAAAAGCTGAATAAAACATGTTTTTCATTATCATCACATTGACGGCAGTTAATCTCACTTACCTTACCTCACTCACCTTAAAAAAAAACAAGGGGGCGTTTATAACCTTACAAATCCTCTGTAACTTCGTTTATTATAATTCATACTGCTGTGTAGTCTAAAAATATAAAATAAGATAATGCAATAGTATTTGTATCTCACATTAAAAAAATTTAATTAAATTTTAGTCGTTGCAAACTTATAACTCTATTAAATTATGTTTGTTTATCAAAAATGTGTCACATATATTATATATATATATACATTTAACGATGGTTTTGTCTTCTTTACTCGCATTTTCGTTTTCATATTTGATTGGCATTTTTTAGACAAAAACAAATATCGCGTCAGAAAACAAAAATAATTATTTAAATAAATATTACCACGAAATTAATTAAGTTGATTGCATGCCAAGAGATGCCTTTTCTGAATTATTAATGGAATATAAAGAAACATCCTTTATTATTTAGTTGAGATGCATGTTTGCATTGATTTATACAGTGACTAATTATTAAATAAATATTTTTGTTGGTTACTCACGAATTTAACCATGATTATAAAAAAAATACTTAAGAGAAACAACAAAAATTCATCTACCAGTCATCTATCAGTCATCTATCAGTCATCTATCACTTATCTATCGGTCATCTATCAGTCATCTATCAGTCATCTATCAGTCATCTATCAGTCATCTATCAGTCAGTCTCAATAAACAGGGTTAATTATTTCACTAACGAAATTTGATAAATGATAGTTAACACTTTTTATGAAAGTGACCAAATCATGTTGTCTTCTGTTAGATATGATTTGTCGGTAATGACTTGGCGCAATACAGTCATATTAACTTGACATGTTGTCTTCTGTTGGATATAATATGACGGTAGGGACCTGGCATAATACAGTCATATTAACTATTAACTATTAAATCATTATTTTTGTGATTTAACTTAATTTACTAAATGTTAAGAAGAATTCAAAGCACGACATTTTTGAATATAAATTTATTTATAATTATATATTTTAAGTTGAATATGAACTTAAATATGATTATCAGCAAAAATTTAAAGTAAAAATAAAAAAACAAAAAGCATCAAGCGTAAACATAAATGGTTTATATTGTGACTCAAGACCAGTGAACAGCACTCCCCTTCGAGACAAACTCACATACACCAAATGACTCCAACTCATCCGCTATAGTGATTGTTCGATAACCGCTAATATCTCACTGCTACCTCAGTCTAACACTTTGATATTTGTATCAACTCTTGCGCCATTAAAATCAAAAGCAATGCAATATAATGGGTTAATAGATTTCTAAAAATTCTCATAAAATGCTTAAACAGTGTTAATTAACAAATTATTACTTTTGAAAGACCTTGAAAATAATTAATTGCGCAAACATTAGACACAATTCGTAATATCGTTACCGAGTTCTGACATCCAGCCATTTACGATTTGTTCTTTTCGCATATATCCCCAGATCTCTTTGATAGGATGAATTGATGCTCTCAGACTGTTACATCGTATCGAATATACAATACGCCACATCAAATAATTTTGTTCTGTAATTGACGTTATCCCTTTGGTTTTAAAACTGTGTTTGGAAGTATTCGTTCATATACTTGCCATTATTTTAATCATACATTTTTTAATCCAATCTCGCAGACGTCATTCAATGAGTCCCCAATGATCTCCTTCCAATCTATTCTCACTAAATTGTTCGAATATTTAACACTGACAAAGCTTTTGCTACTATCGATACAACACACCATAACCTACAATCTTAACTGAGGAACATTGTCGGTACTGATTCTCGCCCCAACATCACATTATTTCCAAACTTTGAATATTAATTTTAATAAGTCACAACATTGTCTTTTACTCTTTAACCAATATAGTTTTTTTTAGCATACTCAACATTTTACTTCAATAAATATATGGAATTACATTAATGTGCGTGTCAAGAACTAGCATATCCTTTTTTGGGTATTGATACATTCCATTGTACCCCAAGGATGCGATGTACAAAGGATACAAAGGATATAATGTACACCAATCCTCATCATAACTTTCCACTTATCTCAAATCTTTCTGCCCGCATTAAACACACTGGCGATAAGTAATATAGGAAGCAGTATATCTGGATCATGACTTATCACCCCAAACGCCTCAACTGAAACCGAAACCGTTACTTCAATCCCTGAGCGGGACAAACGTTTTTGAACTTTTCCATAAAATATATCAGACATTTTTCAGTAAATCAGAATAGAGTATTTGTTTTCGGTTTCGGTGCGCCGATTTTGACAAGGTCAATGTCATTCCCAACTAATTCAAGATCGCTGAGTTCGCTTTTAGCAAGTTCGAAAAAAATGATCAGCGGTATACTATTGGTAGCAATCGATAACTTTTACTGCGATTAACTACAGGTACATAATTACCGATTGTTTTGATTTCAAAGGGAATTCTGACTACTATGTCAAGCATAAAGAATGTGGCTTAATTATTTCCATTTTTCTTTAAATTAGCTCTATAGTATATCCTTGGTGCACGTTTAAAAATTACAAATGATTATGAATCCTTTCTTTTACAATATTTTCAACATCGAACAACAGTGTGCAAATCATTTAAAAGATAGTCAGTAGAATTAAAGGTGATTATGAGGATATGAACAAAGTGGTCTCTTGGTTGGAGAAATATAACCCCTACTTCGATTATACTGACCAAACATTGCAGTCCTTACCATCTAGACAACCATTCATTTTTTGAAAAGATATCATCAAGTATAGGATAATTTGTAACCATGATATAAAGACAAGAAAACTGACAATATGTATTACATGGAAGTGTCATTTAATAGTGCTGGTCAGGTAAAGACTCATTAAAATATTTGAAAACGAACAAAAGTTGTAGATGAAACCAAACATAAATCCAATTCTACTGTTTCCTAGATTGCTTATTCAAGTTGAAAATAGGGACAATATTCAGGCACTCTTTACTTATGAGTTAGCTCCTACACCAACTTCTCTGTTAAAGGATGACATGATGAGGAATGCAAACAAATATTATACTAAAAATTGATGCATTACATAAAATACATATACATAACAAGTGAACCCCTTTGAGGTGGACCAATGATTTACATGGGCATATATCTCTTATTTTAGGTATATTTCTCATATTTTTTGTATAAGTTGCTCATTTAATGTTAAAAAAGTGTTAATTACAAAAAGTAAGCGAGATACAAATAAAAAGGGAGTTAGGCCTACACAATACATAAGACAGATACATAAAAGGAGACTAAATTAAATAAGAGAGAATTACATCAAACAAAAGATAATTAAATTAAATAAGATAGAATTACATTAAATAAGATAGAATTACATAAAATAAGATAGAATTACATTAACTAAGAGATAATTACATTAAATAATAGATAATTACATTAAATAAGAGAGAATTACATTAATAAGAGATAATTACATTAAATAAGAGAAACTTATATTAAATAAGAGAGAACTACATTAAATAAGAGAGAATTATATTAAATAAGAGAGAATTAGAAAATAAATAAGAGAGAATTACATTAAATAAGAGAAAATTATTTTAAATAAGAGAGAACTACATTAAATAAGAGAGAAATATATTAAATAAGAGAGAATTAGAAAATAAATAAGAGAGAATCACATTAAATAAGAGAGAATTACATTAAATAAGAGAGAATTACAATAAATAAGAGAGAATTACATTAAATAAGACAGAATTACATTAAATAAGAGAGAATTCTATTAAATAAGAGAGAATTACATTAAATAAGAGAAAATTACATTAAATAAGAGAGAATTACAATAAATAAGAGAGAATTACATTAAATTAGAAAAAATTATATTAAATAAGAGAAAATTACATTAAATAAGAAAGAATTATATTAAATAAGAGAGAATTAGATTAAATAAGAAACATCCTCAACGGAACTTTACACTAATCACAATCTCTTCCTCAATTGATCCAGTCTTTACCACCATGTAAAGTTTCCCGTCGTGCTGCTCGAAAGTATCGCTTTCTTTTCTCCTTTATTAATGTCTCTTAATGTTTCTCTTACCTCTTGCCTCTTAACTCTTAGTCTGTACTTTATCGTCTTTATTACATTGTTTGTCATCCATTTTATTATTTGTACCTTCTTGTTATTTATTATTTTTTGGTATATTAAGTTATGACTATTTATTAAGTTTTTTATTTGTTAAAAAGTCTTTAACAACATTTTTAATAACAAAGCCGATTTTACTTTTCTGATTTGTGTAAAGTTGATGAAATGTATGCTTGCTTTATTATCTTGAAAGATGATCGCTATATTTATAACAAAAATAACGAATGTATTGAATCTTTATCATAATCGGTAGAAAAAAACCGCACAAAATCATAAAGAATAATATTGTGGACAATTTGATATATTAATTTTCGGTTTTCTGGTTGACGCAGATACATATAACGATCTGACATCCGTTTATTGCAAAAAAATGAAAATAGGTAATGTGTGATCAAAGTGATTGATCTTAACAAAAAATGACATTTATCACGAATTACAATGTTAAGGTATTAGGTATTGGATGACAAAATGTTGTAGGTTAACTTACGGAGAATAATAAATAAATTATCCATATAATAACGTATTCACTTTGTTATTGTGTTTAGTATTATTATTGTAGGATAATATTTATTTACAGTAAGATAAAAAAAAATTCACTGTATAAAATTTACCACGATAACATATTTAAATTATACTTAGTAGGTAAGGCTAAAGATGTTCAGGCTTTCAAATACAAATAGATTTAGTAAACAAATAAAATGAAACAATTATAATATTATTACCCTTATTATTACTATGGCATCTAAAACAATCGTAAATTTTAAATATTTCGCTGGAACATTTACAAAACCTTCATAAAAATTAATCGATAAAGCTATATAATCATAAATGATATCATAACGATAGTTCAATATCTAACTATTCAAATCGGTCGATAATGGACCAAGAAGTATAATCGTTAAGTTTAGTTAATAAGGGATAATTTCCACCTAAGAAAGTGTTAATGATGATATACAATTACAAATATCAACTGAAGAGAATGCCTACTTTGTATTGCATTCAAAATTGTGCAATGGCAGTATATATATATATATATATATTATTAAAACTAAACAATTCGCTGCGGGATCACATTTTTAGACCAATTCTGTATGAAAATTGTTTAATGATTTTTGTCGCGATCAAGTTTATGATGAAGAGAATAAGGATTAAGTAGCCATGTAGTTGATTCCAGATTGCCAATCTTACTTAAATGTATAAAGATTTTGAATGCTATAGTGTAAATTAATTAATTAATTATAATTACCGTGAGTATTGATTTACAGTGTATTATTTAATGATAAAGTATTATAATTGCCAATATTTTCTGGTATAATGTTAGATGAAATATAATAATCCTAATTTTTAATGAAATGCGTTAATTATATTTGGACACTTGAAAAGCTCATGTAACGAATAGGCTATATGTGCTGCATGTAGGTATTCAATTAAAAAATATATAGGTGTCATAAATAATAATTATTTTTATGTACAAGTAGAATTCTATTTGCATTATTTTCTACCCTGAGCCAGGCTAAATCTCTCCATATACCATTAAGAAGTTCACTTCTTAGTATTAAGTCTTATTTATATGTGGAGTTTCCTCCCGATTTGAAGTATTAAATGTACCTTTGCGCAGCTACGGTGAGGGGCTCATATTACAAGTTAGACACGGTATTCGAGAGGTGATGGTGTAGCCTAGTGGTAGGTGGGTTCTCTCACAGATCGTAGGGTTGCTTGTTCGATTCCTGCCCT